>JARUHE010312496.1:0-20598 GCA_031471125.1 Archaeomysis grebnitzkii | reverse complement strand
TTATCATTGATGTTAGTGAAACAATAAAGAAAGTCATAAACTTGTGTTCACCAGAGAGTGATTTATCATTGATGTTAGTGAAACAATAAAGAAAGTCATAAACTTGTGTTCACCAGAGAGTGATTTATCATTGATGTTATTGAAACAATAAAGAAAGTCATAAACTTATGTTCACCGGAGAGTGATTTATCATTGTTATTAAATAAGGACTTTGACTATAGAATTACATATAGATTATTTATAACCAATAGTTCTCCACTCCTCATTCACGTCAAGATGATAAAATATCAGAACTATATATATATATATATATATATATAGATTAAATTGAAGAGTTGAAACGTCCACAAATACTTAAGCGTTTTTAAAGTGACAACGTTATGTTATATCATTCAATATACTATACAATAATAATATATCGGTAACATAATATTATAATAATATTAAATAATGATATAATTATATAATATACTGGTAATGATGTAATAATATGATATAATAATATAATAATATTATATAATGATATAATGATATAATAACATTTTATAATAATATTGTATAATGATATAATATAATGATATAATTATATATAAAATTAATATAATGTGAAACAATATTAGATTAACGGATGCGTATCCAATAAAATTGGAGGTAAATTGTATTAATGATTCGATTGACCTTTCTGATCTAGAGAAGGACATTCCCAGGCATTATCATTGGTTTATAGTTGATAATTATACATAAATATATATAATATCTAATGAAAATAAAATATTTGTATGAGTGATTTCTATAAATAAATAAAACATATGGTTATAATTAATTCATCATGTTTATATTCAGTCAAATTAATATTAATATTAAGATATAAAATAAAACTATAATGTTAATATATTTTAGCTTATAAATATTAGTTAATATTAATATTAACATATAAAATAAAATTACAGTGTTAATATATTCTTGCTTATAAATGCAGTTATAATTATGAATAATTATAGTTAAAATCCTACGATAAATAAGAGTAATTATCAATGGGAAAAAAGTCCTTTGTGTCGAATTTGCAGAGATAATGGAAAGTGTTCAATGATAAAATAATTATTGTTATCCAAAAATAAATTCTGATTAGATAATTTTTTTTTAATCTTGACGCACTTTATAAAACAAATAATAAGAAAGATCGACAATAGCACAAGTGAGGTAAGCTCGGTGTTATTTGAATGCATGTTACTTCACTTTTGCTATTGTACATCCATATTTAAATTATAATAAACTATCCATAATCTTACAACATTGACGTTCAAATAAATTATATATTCAATAACCGTTTCTTCTGAAATATGTGAATTTTTACGAAATAATTTTTTTTTCAAATAAAACAAACATTCACAATGAAAAAAATAATGGCAGACGAAATAATCAAGCATTAGCATTTGGGTGGCCGCTAAAACTCTCACTTCACAATCAGGAGACGACCAAAGATAGCAATCGTAAGATATATAATTATAGAAAGCAAATTACGACAACTTTCTCTGACTGTAAATTAAATCTTTTTTATTTATCTAAATAATATATTTAAAATAAATACAAGTTTATATTTGTGTAATTAAAAACAGAAATAAAACATTAAGCAAATAACTGCCATGAAATTACACACTGCAAATGTTATTTGTGGAAATTACGATAATTACGCGTAATTGTTTGTTTTTGTAATTAATTACGGAATTAATTTTCTCGTCAACATCCATTTTAAATTTGATTTGTCTTTTATTTGGATAATTAAGACTTTCATCTTCATTTGTCTCTCTGGTCATTTCTGAGAATAATTTTTATTTGCATCTATTTTTATTATGTTTCTATTTTGTATTTATTTGTTTTGTTTATTTTTATTTATTTTTGTATTCTGTTTCTATTGTTTCATTTATTTATATTATTTATTTGTATTTCATTTATATTGTTTTATTTATTTATATTATTTATTTTATTTTTATTGTTTTATCTTATTTGTTTTGTTCATTTTTATTGTTTTATTTATTTATTTTTATTGAGATAATTAAAACTTAAAACCTTCTTTGGCTCTCTGGTCATTCTGGAGATTTTTTTTAATTTATAGGAAAAATATTTTGTAAAAAATTAAGATGTTTATGATTTAAATATATTCATAATATGCTTTCTTCGTGCATATTAGTTAGTCGCTGATCTTTCGCTATTAGCCATGATTTAGTGGCTATTCTATGGCTCCCTTGGAAAATAGCCAAGAATTAGCCATTGAAATGCTACTAGGGTAAGTGTTGAAATATTATGTTCATCAGAGACTTGAAAACTTTAATTTGGTTTCATTTCAGGACGTCGGAACGCAAGCCGTAGTGACGGAATATTTGGTTCGATACGTCGACCTAATTTTCAACGACAAGATCCCGACGTTGTCGCATTCCACCAACGGTGTCGAATTGACGCCCAAAAAGTCTCGACCAAAATCTTTGGCCATCTCGACTCCGACGAAACTTATTTCCATCGAAGAGGCACGAAGTCGAGCGCTGAGCACGGCCATCAAGCCCGATCAAAGATACATCGAAGTCGGTAGGTTTGGATTATCCTTCAATTTTTTATATGGATCAACTCATTTTTTACTCAAATAAATGTAGCATAAAAATTCTAAATTTTCCATAAAAATCCTAAATTTTTCATAAAAATTCTAAATTTTCCATAAAAATTCTAAATTTTTCATAAAAATTCTAAATTTTCCATAAAAATTCTAAATTTTCCGTAAAAATTCTAAATTTTCCATAAAAATTCTAAATTTTCCATAAAAATCTAAATTTTTCATAAAAAGTCTAAATTTTCCATAAAAATTCAAAATTGTTCATAAAAATTCTAAATTTTTCATAAAAATTCTAAATTTTCCATAAAAATTCTAAATTTTTCATAAAAATTATAATTTTTCCATAAAAATTCAAAATTTTTATTGAGGTTTTTAATTATTATTTAATTAAAACAAAGTTTTTTCTTTTTGTTTCAGGCGGTGGACCACAAAGCCTGCCAAAGACCTACCACACAGTGATTGACCTTCCAAATAGAAAAGGAGGAAGTCTGAAGCAGAAGAAGTCTCCCCTCGGGTGGAAAAGTCTTTTCGGAAAGGGGAAAAACGTTCAAAAGCAACACAGGAAAGCATCGAACCCCTCGGAGGTTAATTTGAATTCCTCGGTGAGCAGTTTTTCCATTTTTATTATTTATTATTTATTATTTATTATTTATTTTCCCAGAAAATCAATTGAAATACTTTTTATGTTGGAATTTTCAATCTTTTTATTGTTTGTTTAATATAATTGAAGAATATATATTTTAACTTTTGTATAAATTATTGTTGTTGTTATTATTATATGAATTATTACCTGGTTTTTCATTTGACATGGTCACTAGAATCCAGTGCTGAAAGAAAATAAAAAATATTTTCATTGATATATTATTTTAGTTTTTGAACATAATTTAAAAAAAAATATTTCCATGGTTTAGTAACAGTGTGTTAATTGATGAATTTAAAGGATTGTGGAGTCGAAGAGAAAGATATTTTAGCGTCAACATCGAAACGCCTTCGACCCGTCAAATCTGTGGAATCTTTGGTATCGACTCCTGCTTCTTTGAACTCCAACAGGAACTCGCAGGTTAATATACAATTTTATTGTTTATTTCTTTCATTGTTGACATTTTTTTATTTCTTTCATTGTTGCAATTTTATTGTTTATTTCTTTCGTTGTTGACATTTTTATTACAAATAAATTTATGATAATTTTTAACTTCAGAAAAGTTTTTATTGATAAATAATAAAAAAAAAAAATCGATGTTTCTTTATTTTTAAACCCCATTGTGTTATTTAATGCAATTTTGTGGCTTTTTGGTCTTGCAGATAGATTATATTTAAACAATTCGATCTGGTGTTCAAACTATATTCAGACTATTTGTTCAGAATTTATTTTTTACAACTTTAATTTGTTTATTTTTGGTTTCATAGAATTGTTTAATTAAAATAAATTGAAAAATTACAGATGCAAAACATTTTTCTAAATTAAATATTTTTATTATAACAACCTTTCAAAGTATTTTAGAACTTGAAAAGTTTTTAAATATATTTTTTCATTTTTTGTCACACCAATATTTGGGTTCTCTTTTCATGGTTTTGTATTTTTAAATACTTGAAATGTGTAAATAATTAAATTATAGAATTAAATAATTAAATTAAATAATTAAATAATTAAATAATTAAATTATAGAATTATCCGTGATAATCGAGAGATGATAGGAGGATAGTTACTAAATAGTTGTGAAACACATAAATTTTTTGAAGATGTTTGCAGGACATGTTGAAGGGAAATATTTGAAAAAAAATTATATTTTTCAGATATTTGGCTCATCAGAAAAGTTTTGTTTTGAAAAAGAGGACACCTTTGACAAGGACGGAGGTGGCAGCGGAGGCTCGAGTGCCTATCCCTCCCCTCGGGTTCAGTCTCCCAAGACGCACAACCGGTCGGTGTCGCACGACTCCTACTTCAGTCTCCTCGACCAGAACTCTTCCTGCGAGCGTCCCGAGGGTGTTCAGGAGGAGGACCTCAGCGACGGAGACCTCTCCCCCGAAAGCTCAAAAATGTTCTTGGAGCCGGAGTTGAAGGTTTTTTCCGAAGACGACACATTCAAGTCGACCTCCATGGACGACACCCTGTCCAGGTCAACGGTCGACATGGAGAACATTAGTATGGGCTCGGGATGCCTGAAGAACAAGGACAACGTCAGTCCCCGTCCGGAGAAGACCAGCTTGAAGGACAAGTTCAAGCGATTCACTTCCCCCGCGACTCAAAGGAGAAACGACCTCGGCATAAGTGACTCGAGTGAGGAATCGAGAAACAATAGTTTGAAAAGAGCATCAACAGCCTTCAAAGAAAAAATAGTCCAAGCCCTCAGTCCTGAAACATCTAGGAAAAAAGATGCCGGTGCAAAACAAGTTTCTCCAACCAATTCACCAAAGTTGAAACACGTTCGTGTCGTTGACGAACGTTCCGTTCTTGATACGAGCTACGAAGAAAATCTTGATTCGAGCGGACTAGAATCGTTGCTGAACAATGAGTTGTGGGCACGAACCAAAGAGAAGACTATGGCTGAAGTTCACCTGGACATTGAAGGAAAAGAAAGCGATGACAATAGATCTCATCAAAGCATCGAAAGTGCTTTAATTGATCCAGAACTTTTGCATAAAATAACTCATATGCGAGCATCACCCTCGGATACAAGCAGTATATCTATAGTTGAAGGAAATGTTTTGGAAAATGAGAATTTTGATTTGGAACATTGCAATGATGTTGTGTCAAATGATGTTGAAGTGATCAAAGAAGATGTGGTTTCATCTGCTGAGCAATCACAAACATCACTTCAGTATATACCTGTGACTGAAAGTCTAAACTTAAATTATATTGATAAAGAAAATGAATATGAAGTAAAAGATGTCTTGTCTGCTTCAATGATTGAAGGTCAGACCTTCACATGTGGTTTATCCGTTAATCCAGTAAACAAAAGACCAACTTCACTTCTCGGAATTTCAACAGCCGACCTGAATGCATCGGGCATTCCGACGTCACCTGAAACTCCACAAGGGGACTCTACCTTCTTAGAAATTCAGTACCACCCATTGAGTGACACAACAGAGCCATCTACACCGAGTGAGTCGCAGTTTGTCAACGATTTGATTGGAAACCTCAATGAATCTTCGAAACACTGTCACGATATTCCCCCAAGGCAGTCGAGTCCTCTGTCACCTGATATTTCGAGCAGCAGCACCGATGAACCGATAGAAAATGTTCCCGTCTATGAAAACGTTGAGGCAGGATGCTTAATTCCTTTAACTTCTACACAAGATGAATCTTTTGCCGATTCTGAACCAAAAGAATTCACACCATCAAGTTTGCTGACAAGTCCAGATGCTGATACTACAAGTACAGTAGAAGGCGATGAAATTGAAGGTGATGATGATGCTCATTATGAAAATTTCACCTTTAATGCTGAATATGAAAATCTTCAATATGGAGACGAATATGAAAACGTGGTTTTCACTTCTGAAAATTCTTTAAAGGAAACTGACATTCCAAAATTGAAAACTGAGGAGGAAAGTTCTGAAATTGAACATTTGGAAACAATGCAAGATGTGAACTATGAAAATTTACCAGATGAAAATTATGAAAGTATTCAACTGTTGTCGGATGAAAGTCACATGAAGAAAATACAATATCCATCAAATGAAAAGTATGAAAATATTGATGCCAGTTTCCAATCACAATATGAAAACCTTGAAAATAGTAGTGACAGCGAACAAGGAAAATCTGAATCTTGTGATGTATACGAAGAAGTGAGCTTCAAAGCACAAGAACAATCGACCTCTTCCGATAATGCAAAAACTGACACGAGTCTGAAATCTGAAGCGGAAATAGAAGGAGAAATTGTCTATCAACAAGTTAAGATACTGAGAAAATCTATTCAAGAAGTGAATGACATTTTCAATGAACCAAAAATAATTGAAAAAAATACTCTAAATAACATTGTTAATAATTGTAGTAATACAGAGCTTCCAATTACTGTGCCTCAATGTATTCAAATGCCCATCCATGCAAATGAATCGATTAACGACGGTATCATGACCGAAAACAGCGAATGTCTCGACTCTCCCATCACGCCTTCCTCTGCAAGCTTGGTCACCGAAGTACTCATTTTGCCATCCTTTTCATCCCCAACGGAATCTACCACAGATGACGTCACTTCCCCTGAGGCATCCGAAGCACTTGCTTCTCCTCACCAACTATCCATTTCTAGTTTACAAAATTCCGTTTCTCCCAGTAACATACCTTCCATGTTTCCCAGTTTGTCTCCACCCAGTCCTGAGCAGGTATTAACCCCGATATCATCTTCTCCATCTCAAAATCAGATTATTACCAGCATTCTCACACCTGCTCCATGGCCTCGAACATCCTCATCCCCCCACCAGGGTGTGAAAGCACCTGTTCCTAAGCCAAGGAATCTACCAAAGTTGAATCTAGTGTCGCCCATTTCATTGTCGAGTTCCAGCCCATCTTCAACATCGGTTTCCCCCGACTCTCCTGCAACACCTGGCTCACCCAGTTGTTCTTCGTCGCAGGCAACGCCCACTGACGAGTATGCTCCCCTGCCATCACTAGGATCCCCTGACTCAGGCTCACTCAGCCTAATGGAGCAACCTATCCTGCAGGAAACACTGACAGAGCCCACCACACCGGTTGAGCTCGATCTGCAGATGAAGACTTCAGAAATAAAATTGAATAAAGACTTCTCTGAAGTGCCACAAAAAATGTTTGCTTCAACCAACTCGAGCAAATTTGGAAATAATGCAAAAAAAGATGCATCACAAGTCCAAATTTTACATCGATTTAAGAGTTCACCTGATTTTAGAGATAAAATATCAATGTCAGATGCTAATGAATTTGCAGATGCAATGCAAACAGTATCAGAAGCAAGTGTGACAAGAAGTCAAAGTTCGAGCGGTAAGATAAAGTGTGATGTGGAAGATGATGAAGCCTCTAAAAGAGAAAGGATTGAAAGATACAAAGAAGAAAGAAGAACTTTCCTCAGAGAAAAATTCAAGTCTGAAAGTTTTCGAGGAGAAAAAGACGAAATGCTTTTGAGGTTGAAACAAAAGGCAACAAGTCCGTCAAGACCGGACGACGAAATGATCGATTTGAACCAATTTTCTTCAAGTTTTGGAAACGAAGTTTGTGGATTACAAAGCAATGATTCAAAATGTGATCCAAATGCAGAAGGATCATCAAATGTTTTGATTGAAAACAAAGTCACTCTGAACAACAGTGCATCGATGGATAAACATTTGTTAGTCAGTGATGAAAACTCCAAACCAGTTTTGAAAAGACTTTTGAGTAAGGATAAAATGTTTGGAAATTCAATGACCAAACCCACTTTGAATTTGAGGAAAATATCTTGTCCATCAGGGATCGAAAGTGTTAAATACAGCTCCTCACAGAACATTGTTTTGAATCCATTCAAGTCTGTTTCTCCAAAAGAACCGACATCAATTCCTTCAGTTTTCTCTCCAAAAGAACCTTCGTCAATTCATTCAGTTTTCTCTCCAAAAGAACCTTTGTCAACACCTTCAGTTTTCTCCCCGAAAATTCCAAAGAAAAATGACGTTGATGAAGATGTGAATGTGAAAGAAAGAGTTGCCATTTGGAATAAACCAACAGATAAAATTGTCACAAAATCACCCAATGAATCACCGACAAAGTCTGAGAAAATCACTTTGGTGAATAAAACGGAAGATTTGAATAAAGAGAATCAAGCGATTTCAAGCTTGAGTAACTCTTATAAGAATAATCACACTATAACCAAAAATGGCAAAACAAATGGCTCTAAAGTCATGAAGATAGAGAAGAAGTCCCCATCGACACAAACCTCCAGAACTGACAAGACTATAATCTCTCCCGTGAAAAAGCTCGATAAAGACGCTTTTTCCCCCTCCGTTGGTGTGGCAAAAATGCCAAAACTTTCGAGTCCTCCAAACAAAGCATCTACAAAAGCAACGACCTTGAGGACGGTTTCGAAATCGAGCGTCAAGAGTTCCGAAGGACCGACATTGAAGAAGTCTCCAATGAATGCTGGATTGATGCCGCTGAACTGCTCCTCCAGGAACTCGTTGGGTAGCCAGGGAAGAATAAAAGACATGGCCGCCATCTTCGAGCGAGAGTCTCCGACATCGGCGACAAAGCCGATAATTATGAGACAATCGTCAAGAGAGGAGAAAAAGGGATTATAATGAGAATTATTTTATGCGTCAAAAATTAGTTTGATTAAAAGCTCAATGATCTTTTAAATTTTATCGTAGTAAGTGACTTTAAGTTTGATTGTGTTTATTTTGACACAACTAAGCTTAAAAATGGAAACTTTTTGTTCGTTAAATACATTTTTTTTTAATTTTAATCAAGTTTTGATTTTAAAGTATTAATGAAGATTTTAAATGTACAAATACACAAGTATTTTTCTATTATTTTTATCTTAATAAAAATGTTGTAAAATTAATTATTTGTTTCTCAAAAAATGTAATGATTAGAGTATATTCATTTTTACAAATACATCAATTAACAGAAGATTAATTTATGCTGTTCATTTCATGCATATTTTTTATTGTTTTTTATTTTTATTGAGTTGAAGAAATTAATTTTTTTTAAATTTTTGTTTTTACATATCTAATTTAAAATATAAAAAATAGAAAGAAATAATTTAGATAATCTATAAAAATAAGAATTCAAACACTTCTAAATTAATTCTAGTGGATACTTTTGCACAATGCAAACCATTTGATTGTGTTGTTGACAAAAAAATGAAATTGTAAAAATTTAATTCCTTCAAATAGGAATTCAGTCCTTAATTATTGATCACCCAACAATGTGAAGTTAAATATTTATTGCATGTTTTAGGTGTCATTGAATTTTCATTTGAAAAATCACATGTTTTGTTTAATCCTATTTACTATTTTGAACTACAAAGGTTTGTGTCATTGAAATGAATGTATTGTATATAAATTTTAACTTTGACACATTCAGTTAAAATTTATTTTTCAGTTCAAAAAAACTAATTCAAATTTTTTTACTCGTAATTTACAGTTTTAAAAAATGTCGATCGACATATTTGATTTTATTGAGAGAAGGACTAAAGCAACTGAAATTTGCCTTAATTTAAATTTTTATAAATGATGTTGATGTATATGTATTTATAGATTATATTGCAGTCTCAGCTGTATTTGTTAGGAGTTTAAACTTTGTTTCAAGGTATAAAGGTTTATAGAATTATAAGCCAGTCTCAATATGACATTTGTGTTAAGTTTAGTTGTTATTAATAATATTACACCAAATTAATAATATTAATAATATTAATATTAATATTAATAATATTAATAATATTACACCAAAAGAATAACTGGAATATGTGTGGATTTAGTTTAAATTTAGACGAATGGATCGGTTTTCCTCAAAGTTGTGATATTGAGATGTTTGAATTATGAGACTTGAGATCTCATTGCCCTTCTGTATATAGTGTTAACAAATAGATAGCAATGAATACAAATATAAAGTTACAACCATTAATGTTCGAAATCTCAATTAAATATTTTAATTCTTAAATTGTTATTACAAATTACCGATCTCTTTTTAATGAATCGATTTAAATAAGTATTATATACGTTCACTAGAAACAGTTTAATCAACTTATTATTATGCTCTTTTATAATCTTTGTGTGAAGCCTTTTCAATTATATCTTGAAGTGTCTCATTCATACATTCCATATTGTTCCTGCATGAACATGCTAGTTTCCCTTTTTTCAGAGATATTCAATAAAATTTCACCAACTAGAATTACGGACCTAAGGTCAGACAATTGTTTGATTCATCGAATGGTTGAGATCATTCATAAAATAGAAAGTATTTTTTTCACAATGTTCAAGACTTAAGATCACCTGCTAGTTGTGTTTTTTTTATTGGTATGTTCTGAAATGTGTTTTATCCTTGACAAGGTTTTTGTTAATATTCTGTAATCTTGAAGAGTATGGAAATCAAACATTATTTATTGGACTGCAATGTTCTTATTTTAAAGAAACACTGAAAATTATATAAATTTTACAATTATAAATATTAATTGAAAATTATTTTAACATTTTCATAATTGTTAAAAATATTGAAATAAAAATGTTTTGATTTAGAATGTTGACAAAACCTCTTCTTTAATAGTCTTTCCCTTCATATTTAAAATTGTTCGTAATTATTTAACTCGTGTTTAAAATATCACTCATTCTATACCTTAGAGAAGAGTGTTATTTTCCATTGCAGTTCACATTAATTGCTGTGGAAAGTGACATCCTCCTTTAAGTTTTTTTTTTCATTTGGAGTTTAGCCTCACTGAACCAGGCTATGGTAAGGAAGGCTCACTCACTGCCTGAAATATCATGGTAACTGGCATTTATAAATTCCATGGTTTTTCATTAAATCTTTGTGTTGGTCAGATATCATTGGTGTGAACTTTATGAAACATGTAAAGGTTATTTCAACTATTTTGTATATTTGTTTATAATTTTTGTCTAAAAATCAATTATGTTAATTGTTTACATTCTTTATCTTAAAATAAAAAGCAATTGAATTGACATACATTTACAATTTTATTTTTATACATGTGCCAAACGAAATTATTTTGTTTATTCAATGTTTCATTCAAAAGTGAAAAATTTGTATGTTGGTAGAAAATGAAACAAACTTTTTATTACTTTAATAACCAACTTTTTCTACCTCAATAAGTTTTAGTAGTAATTAGCAGTGAAAGCTAATGATGAATAAATTAGTTCTTTAAATCAATTTGTTTGTTTTCGGGTAGAAAAAAATTTCATTACCTCTGAATAATATTTAAAATTTTACAAATAATTCTTAGAAAATATTTTTATTTATACTAATAAAGATCAAATTAGTAAATGAATTATTTCATTTCATTTTTGTAATATTTTTATAAAAAATGCATCCAATATTATCCTAGTCAAATTTTGTTCATTTCAAATTTTCAATGAAATGTTATCACAATTATTTTATGTTTTGAATTTAATGTAAACCTAATTTATTTTTTGTAATTATCAACAGAATTTGAATTGATTTTAAGTAAGGTACAAATGATACATGTACATTATTGCACAAATCACAGATGTTTTTATTATTTAAGTTCATTTATAAGTTACAGATATTTTGGAACGATTTCATGTAAGGTATGTGTTTGTCTCATTAGAGTTCATTGTATAAAGTCTCATTCATAAATTCATTGTAAATAACTGTAAGATAGAAATTATATTAAAGCTCTCTTTCGTTTTGTTTTCATTTTCCTTGCAACCATGTTAATAAAATACTTAGTCAGATTAGAAGACAAAAACTAGTTAATGTTGAATAACTATTTAGTAGCTACACTATTAACAACTTATGTTAACCAGATTTTTCTGTAAAACTTCAACGTTTGGTTGGAGATTAAATCTGACAAATTTACGGTTTTAAAACCGAAACCATGAAACATCAAATTTCACAAAAAGCTGTATTGTGAAGGATATATGAACAAAAACTTGAACATTTTGATAAATGTGGAAGGACAAAAATGATATAGTGAATGCTATGTACCAACCTTGTTTCGCTTGATCAAAAAATTATATCCATATGTAAAAGGACTACTTTGTTAATATGTCATTTGAATGCAGTCATCAGAAACACTTGTCCACAATTTCTTGAGAAATATGATGGTACTGTTGAGGTAAGATCAATGCTGAACTTACCTATCGCTAAATAAGCTATAGCTTAAGGCGGCAATAAGGCCACACACACTCGGTGGGCCTCATTTCTTAAAATATATTATTTTATCATTAGTTTTTATTATTCTACACTTACAATTATTATTATTATTTATTTTTTATTTATTATAATTATTATTTAACACTTATTATTATTATTATTTATTTATATATTCATTTATTATAATTATTATTATTTATTTATATATTTATTTATTATTATTTATTTATTTATTATTATTATTTTATTATCATTATTATTTAACACTTATTCATCAAAAATAAGGACCTCGAATTTCATATAGCTTAAGGTCTCATCAGGTGAAAGTCTGGCCCTGGAAAAGATTCTTCCATTATACAAATTGGAAAAATAATCCTAAATTAAATCCATACTTAATCTACAGTTTTACATCTTCCATTGTAATCTCAATGAAGTTAAGTTACCTGTTCCTCTTTTGTTGACAAGTAAACAAAATGGTGTCCATTTAACAAAAATAAATTAGTACGAGATTGTTTAGCCAATTAAATCAACTTCACATAATCAAATATAAAAGTTTGAATATAATAGGGAATTTTCATAAACCACAGGTAACAAATGGTTTCCGTAAAAGACAAAAATTTAAATGACATTGATTTAACTAATAAAAAAACTTTGATTTGTCTTCACCTCTTATAAAAATAGCAAAATATTTTTGAAGTTCATTAAAAACCATAATTTTTAGAGGAAAAATATATAGAAACTTGTTTATTTTTAAGCAAGGTTATTCAAGAACAAACTGTAAATTTAAACTATAATCCAGGAACCGGTCGGTTCAAATATATCGCGATGATTCATTCAGTAACTTTAAAAAAAATCAGAAATGTCAATCAAAAATGGTGTTATCAAAGTGAGAAAGTATCATTTAATCAAAAAATCACCTTGGAGACGATGTATTATTCATTTCCAATCCACTGATGCATAAATCAAACTAATAACAAACAAAAATCTAAGTTATTTTGATGAAAAACTGTAGATAAAGTCATAAATTATCTCGTAATATATTAAAATCAATAACTAATCCCATATAAAAAGAAATAATGATAGTATAGATGATATACAAGAATTCAAGTCATTCTCTAACACCGACTGCGACGGCATCATAATTGCTACTCTTATGTATAGCTTCGCTATGCCCCCTCACCTCTTATAGTTTTTTAAAGAAAATATAATATATAGAATTTTTTATTTGAGCAAAGTTATCATTCAGCTCATTATCTGTAAAATTCGTTCAATAAACAAAAATGAAAAACTAACATTTACCTTTACCTAAATTGTGAACGCGAGATGCCAACGGACTGACCCACTCAGTTGATTGTAATAGGGTATCCGTAGGATGAATACCCTAATAAACGTGCTGTGCATGGTAGAAGAAATAGGGATATGTTTAACTTAGCTGAAAGCATATTTCCAAGAGATTCTATTTTACCTCATTTTACGAGTTGTAAATACGTTCAATATATTGAATTAACATTTATCTGCTTAACATTCAGATTTTTAAAAATTTGTATGCCAAGCAATATATAACAAAAAACTTGCCTAAAATTTATTTTTATTTATTTCTAATATTACAAACTTTACTTCTTCATAGCTTTGCTTTTTAAATTATTCAATTTAATTTTTGTGTCTGGAAATGCTATATTTGTTTTGGTTGTGGTATTTGCCTTTCACAAATACCTATATATAATTAAACAGGATTAAGTTCAGCACTGCACCATGTTGGTATTCATCCCCTTCAAGCTATAAAGAACTGAACTTTCCAAGCAACAAAAACATATTTGAGAAATGTATGATTTTATTGAAGCAAAGTATGTTTTGAGAATACTCACTTCATTTTTCTGTTTTTAAAATTTTTTTCAACTCAAAACGTTTGATTTTCAACAATTTTAGACTACTGGCATCTATTTTGTGCTCATTTTCTCCTAGTTCAGCAGTTTCGATTCACCTTCCTTGGGCTTCCTGGTCTACCAGATTTAATAATTTCTCTCGAAATTTTTGGAACAAAAGTCTTCATAATCGGTTCTAAAACATAAACATTGACAATTATTTCCAAGCCAATAAATATCCCCAACATCAATCAATAGGGGGTCACATATGGCAAGTTAGGCTAACTAAACATTAAATAGAAATTGTTTTTGTAAGAAAAACCATAAAAAAAAATAAAATTTATTACTCAACAATAAATACAAGACTTCCAAACAGGGCAAACTCAGTAGTTTTTCTTGAGCTTCGTCCACCACAATGACGAAGCCAACCAGTTGTTGCGAATTTGCAGATCGGAATGAAAGACGTTAAAATCGGCTCTTTGGAGCTTTTTTAAGTAGCTGGCAACCCCAACACAAGGTAGAAGAGCTACTCGAGCTTTCGTTGGTATTTTATCTTTTAAACTTCTGGCCTGCAAAACATTTATTATGAATTTAATAATAATTTTTAAATTTATATAGCACCTTTTGGCTTTACAGCTCACATGAAGGTTATAAAGGTTATAAATCTGTTTCAAATATAAATTTAAAAAATTATATTTAAAAGTGAGAATTTAACCTTTATTACTGTTGTATGCGATCAATACATATTTGAAAATTTACAATATTATGAATTTAACATTAAAAACGATTTCAGTTGTTTCATGGTTAAATTTGTTCAAGGTTTTATGCTTAAATAGCATACATTCTCAATTTGAAAAATTATGAAAAAAGTTTTTGTTTTAAAGGAAACATTTGAAATGCATAACAAACCTATGGAACATCTTATGAAGATCTCATTTAAAAAAGACATCACACAAAAAAATTTAATCAATTTATCTTTGAAATCTTTAATTATTTCTTTTAGTTCAAGTAAACATTGTTCTATATTTTTAAAGCAAAAAATGATTAGTGTTCGGCACTTGTCCTTTTTAATAATTTATAACAAAAAGTTAAATACTTACATGTTCAATATGTTGATTAGCTGCACTTGCTATTTCAAAAATAACATCCTTAAACTTTTGTTCCTGACATCCTCGAACAACTTCTTCTTGTGACACGTTATTCATCAACTGGAAACAATATAACAATATGCAACATTACAGGTTCATGTAATGTATTTCATATTTTTGTTGGCAAACACAAAATGATTTAAAAAAAAATACACCTGGCATTATTAATTAGAATGTCAGAATAAAGAGTTTAGGGCTAAAGCCTACTTTAGATCCCACAATCAAATCTAGTAACCTTAACAAGTACTGTCAATTTAGGGAGGTTTTTAACTCTTCAATGCCAACGTTTATTTGTGATTCATGTTAGGTCAGATTAGGTAAGGCTAGGTTAGGTAAGGTTAGGTACTATTACAAAAATCCAGTGAAATATTAATAATTTTCATGTTCAGTACATTTTTATTGGGATCTAAACTAGGCTTTTGCTGAATTTACATTTTATGAAGATTACCGACAGTTTTTTTTGCTATTGGACATTTTTCACAATTATAGTAATGGGGTCAATAACACAAACTTAAGAAAGCCAACCCAATGCAAAAAAGAGACTTTTTTGACAGGAAAAGAAAGAAAATGTAAATAACTAAAACAAAATTATATATTTTCTTCAAGTTTCACATTTTCGGCAAAAACATACCAGATAACAATTTTTCGAAAAATATATTTTTGACATTTAATAAATTGACATTATAAACATATTTTGTTTTGAAAATATTGATGTGACTTCAAACAAAAAATTAATTATATTTGAAATAAGCATAACAACACCTAAGCCTAATTGTTTCAATTGCTCGATAAAATAATCAATTGAAATTATTTTATTTTTTCATATGAAAGATTAATTTATATTTCTACAGGGGAAATATTTTATAAATCAATTATTTATTCTTCAGAATACAGGTCATAATATATACCATAAAAGATCTCTTTCGTATGAAAGAAAAAATCTTTCATAGTATAGAGGATGTAGTGTACGCCCCAAAAATCTCTTTAACGCCTGTAGGGACAAAACAATGGCTGTTGTAGGGTTATTTTCAATGCAAATTTAATTGTATTGTAGACCTTAGGGTAATAATAATTCAGGTGATAAAGGGGTAAATAAATAGTTCATATAATAATTCCATCTCACCAACCCTAACTTACCATTAAATCTCTTGGAAGAACAACAGAATGTTTTTGAGCAAGAAATGGAACACCACGAAGAACTCGCACCAACACTTCAGCTTTTCCTAAATGACTAGCTGCATGATCGCAATCAATGTTATGTTCATCTGAAATGGACAATGCTATTACTATTACTTCTACAACTAATATTAATACTACTACTATTGCTATTACTTCTACTACTAATATTAATACTACTACTATTACTATTACTTCTACAACTAATATTAATACTACTAATATTACTATTACTTCTACTACTAATATTAATACTACTACTATTACTATTACTTCTACTAATAATATTAATACTACTACTATTACTATTACTTCTACTACTAACATTAATACTACTACTATTACTATTACTTCTACTATTTCTACTACCATTAACACTACATGAAGTGATGCAAGTAAACAAAAAACTAATGGTGAATATAGGTCAGCTATGACTAGTAATGAAACATTGTATCCCTCCCTCTGAAACATACTTTCACGAAACCCTATTAATTTATTCAAATTGAAGTACTAAACAAATTTATCGATCATACTTAATATTTTTCATTTGTATTAACCCATTCGTGCCGACGGTTCATTTAAACGGACAGCTAGAAAATACATTCTAACAAGCTTAATTACTATTGAAACAAAATGAACTTCAGGTGCATTGGTTAACAAAATTTGCTGTGAAAAGAAAAAATTTAACATATTCAATGTAAACAAGGTTGAAAAAATCTTCAACTTGAGAAATATTACACAACAAACCACAATGAAGAGTAAGTCTTATTACTATTTGAATAAATTTATGACATATTTAGATTTTTTAAAAATATTTAAATACATTTTCAATATAAAAAACTCAACTCATAAAGTGTATAGAACGACAATTAATAAAACTAACCAACTTAATATCAGAAAATATTCCAAAATCTAATTATTGCCAATAAAAAAAGTGAGAAGATTTGAAGATTTTGAACTCTGAGGTCCTTTGCTGTGATTCTACAGACCATAAGTAGCAGATAGATATTTTGTTCATTTTTTCTTTCCTTCATTCATTTACTTTTTTTATTCGTTCATTTTCCTTTATTTTCCTTTTTATTTCCTTTATTTTCCTATTTTCTTTTCTGTACTTTTCTTTTTTATTTCCTTCATTTTTTATGATCTGTCCTATTAATACTTTCTCCTTTCTCTTTTCAGTATTTCTACTAGGTAGGACTTCTTAAATATTAATTTAGATTTTACATCGCCAGTTTTATGGGCGATCTGCTCAAATATTCTGTAAGCTATCAAATAACAAAAATAAAACTAGCCGTACATTTATGAGTTATTTCCCTGCAAACATGTCTGACAGAATTCGTGCAAGTTCAGGCAAGAAACGGACAGAATTCTGCTAAATTATTGCATAAATTCTGCAAGGGATTATACATTAACTGAACTTATATGAGATTTTAAACTGTAACTCATCTCAGGTATGTGAAAGTCATCATAAATGATTTAATTTTGATAAAGAAAGAATTAAAATTTTCTAAATAATAGACTAACAAGAAAATTAAATTGAATAAGGAAATGGCAAATACAAATTTCGCCTTTCAGGAGAGGTGGTAACTTTTTAAAGGAAAATGTACGAACCTAAACTTTGAAGAAGATAATATAATGTACGATATATAATGTACGATATAATATAATGTACGATATAATATAAAGTACGATAATAAAATGTACGAACCTAAACTTTGAAGGAGAAGATAATATAAAGATGATATAAAGATAAAAAAGATAATATAAAATGTACGAACCTAAACTTTGAAGGAGAAGATAATATAAAGATAAAAAAGATAATATAAAATGTACGAACCTAAACTTTGAAGGAGAAGATAATATAAAGATGAATTGCACTGCTCGGCATATTTTTCTATGACGGATATGCTCAGAAATTGGGGATCGTGAAGATACTCTTCTCGACTTTCAATCATGTTTTTCAGCCATCGTTTGGTTAAATTATGTTTCTTTACTACCTGAACAAAATTTCTAATTAATTGATGGAGACATCTTCGATATAATTAATTATGTTTAGTTCTAAAAGAACTTTTCAATAGTTCAAATATAATATGAATTAATAAGAAAAAATTTTATATATTTTCAAAATAGATATATAAAATAAAAACATAAAAACAAAATATATAGAACATAAATTTATAATAATAATAACTCCAGCTTTTCATATAGCACCGCCATTATTCAATGAATAATCTACAGCACTTCACATATTTAGGCCTTATTATTATTACCCACATCAAGTGATGTGTACCATAAGGATATGCAACCGGCATATGGCGCTTCTTTTTTAAGTCAAGGTAAGCTTAGAAGATGAGATTTAAAGAGAATACAGCCACGTTCAAATTCTCAATGAAGTAGCGTTAGAGCATCCTCAATGCCAGGGTAAGCTTAGCATACAAAATTTTAAGGGAATACAGTCACATTCACATTCTCAATGAAATAGCCTTAGAGCAGACTCAAACAGGTGGCAATGCGATTTGCTTATGCAGCATTAATTTCCAGGCAGCGTTTGTATCCACCGGGTCATCATCTTTCATTCTCAACATAGCACTTAATTGAATGAAGATATTAATTTAATCTATCAAATAATCTATGAATACTACCTTCTCAAAACTAGTTCAAGTAAAATTAATAGGGATATGTTAAAAAGTTTAATTTGAACTATTTTGTTATTTATATTATTAATACATAATTAATGTGAGTTTTTCAATAATTTGCAAATTAAATTTAATGAATGTAACTGTACTATACATCTTGGTTGAGCTATTCTTTGATGAATGGATTAGAGGCTACTCAGCATCACCAGGTTATGTGCAAGTGCATGTTAGTCATCATTGAAAAGGCTACAAATTATTATCATTCATTCAGGAATGTTTTTTTTGAAAAGTATCGAACATTTCATAAAAAAAAGGATTTATTGGAAATTTCTGAACATTTTGACGATCCACAAAAAAGTAATAACAAATTTGGACCAACCTTGTGCAGCTCCAAATAGACGGGATTATTCGGAGGTCTGTCGTTGTAGACTTTGTCGACCGAGTCTTTCGAAAACTGCATTCTCATCAATCCAATTATTTTCTCTTTTGTTAAATCACTCACCTAAGAAACAGACATGTACTTAGTTTAAAATTAAATTCTCAATATACAACTTGAAGTAGCCAAATAAACATTTTATTATGACTGGACCCCGAAAGCCCTCTGGACAGACCAGGTGGTGGGTCCGGCCTGCTGGCCCTGTGGTCGGATCTGCTGGGGTGGGGGCTGGGTTCTCCAGTGTGAGGGTTCCATCCTCAATGTCGAGGATGGAGTGGGGTTGAGAACATCAACAAACATTTTTTTAAAAAACAACTTGTAGATTTATAAGGAAAAATACTATGAGTTGCAAACCAAATTTCTGTATCAGAGCTTTACCATTTTCTCATGTTCACAGGAAACAGAAATTTCATAAAATTCAAGTTTTTTAGAACATATTTCATACTTGCTATTAAACTCTTATTTCAATTTCAGAGAATGTATGAAATAAAATTATTAAATAGTTTAATAAAAATGTATGAAAATTAGAAATTTGTGAGGACAGGAAAATGTAAATTTATGCCATATGATCTAACTTTAATTGTAAATTTACAAATAATATTTAAGTATTTTATAATTTATAAACAAATAAATAAATAATTTACAAATAATACTTGAATCTTTTATAATTTATAAATAAATAAATAAATAATTTACAAATAATACTTATATCTTTTATAATTTATAAATAAATAAATAAATAATTTACAAATAATACTTGAATCTTTTATAATTTATAAATGAATAAATAAATAATTTACAAACAATACTTGAATCTTTTATAATTTATAAATAAATAAATAATTTACAAATAATACTTATATCTTTTATAATTTATAAATAAATAAATAATTTACAAATAATACTTGAATCTTTTATAATTTATAAATAAATAAATAAATAATTTACAAATAA
>JARUHE010312495.1:0-32271 GCA_031471125.1 Archaeomysis grebnitzkii | reverse complement strand
GCAAACAAAACAAAACAAAAAATAAGAAAAACAAAACAACATCATAGGAAAGAAAATCGAAAGAAATAGCAAACAAAGCAAAACAAAAAAGAAGAAAAACAAAACATCATAGGAAAGAAAATCGAAAGAAATAGCAAACAAAACAAAACAAATAATAAGAAAAACAAAACAACATCATAGGAAAGAAAATCGAATGAAATAGCAAACGAGGTAACAAGTGCATGAACAAATCGAGAGATTATTTTCAACTGTCTGCCTGCAGAGGGTACATGAGGAGCGGCAGAGGCCAATGGCAGGGAGTTCACACCCTCGCTCCAACGTTTTTATTTTCACAGACTTTTAATTAGTTATCATTGTCATGAAAGCCTACTCGACAATGTAGTTCAATGCTACATCGCAGCTACAAATTAACCATTTATTATAGACAGAAGTATAATTACATTGCATAAAGCTTGTTTAGATATAAACAAATTAATAGGTTGTTCACGTTAAAAACTGGGCTTATCAACACTTTGAAAAATATATTATACGTACAAGGACAGCTGTTCTGCATTTAGCCAACAAGATTTTTTCTAGAGAGAGTGAGTGAGAGAGTGAGAGAGTGAGTGAGTGAGTGAGTGAGAGAGAGAGAGAGAGAGAGAGTGAGTGAGTGAGTGCGTGTGTGTGTGCGCGCGCGTGCACGTATGTGTATGTGTGTGCGCCGAGAGAGTGAATGAACACAGTGTAAGAAACGAGCCTATGTCCGTCGCTGCACTATGGGGGAGGGAGGAGGGAGGAGGAAAGAGGTTGACACGTGTGGTGGGCGCGAGTGATGACGTGCGTACCCACGCGTTTGATGGGACTTGTTGACAAGGGAATAGATTAACGAATTAAGACATTCACGGCCCCTAAGAGGCACCATTGATTGAAATCATACACTGTTCATCTTCAGAAGTCTTCGTGTAACAAACGATCATTAGAGTTATGGTAAATAAACACAAACAATCGTCGACAGGAAGTGACTTTCGAGTGACACAAAAAGGAAAGGATTTTGCGAACTGCACTACACAATAAAAACAAAAAAATATTTATTCAACTGAAATACAATTAAATTATTTAATTAATTATTTATTTTAGCGAAATATAATTATATTATTTAATGACATTAATAATTTAATTATTTTTTATATATAATTACATTTTTGTATTCAATTAAATGTTTTTATTTAATTCAACTTTATTAAATTAATTATTACTTTAATTATATTTGTTGCATGCCATTATTTATTTATTTATTTAATTACATACCTATTTAATTAAATATTTAAGATTTATTTAATTAAATATTTAAGATTTATTTAATTAAACATTTATTTAATTAACATTTATCTAATTAAATATTTATTTAATTAAATATTTATTTAATTAAATATTTATTTTTTTAAATATTTATTTAATTAAATATTTATTTAATTAAACATTTATTTAATTAAATATTTATTTAATTAAATATTTTCCCATCAAATATTTATTTAATTGTCCAAATACAAAACATGGGGGGGGATGCGGTTGAAAGGGGAGAAAGAACGCCATTAAAACGTTGGCAATCACTCGCCAGTTTCCTTCTTGAAATCGAAATACCTTTTCAATAGTGCGAATGTCCCGCTATAACAAATTCCAAAGAATTTAGAAAGAACTCAACGGCTTGGATGAAGACTATCACCTCAAGTTCTATAATTTTGTTGTCAAATGAAAAATTCATGTTAATGGCAACGCAGTTTATTCTTTTAGTTTTAAATGCAGAAATATAGATAACGTAATTCATGTTAATGACAACGCACTTTATTTTTTTAGATTCAAATGCAGAAATATAGATAACATAATTCGTTTTAATGTCGAACGACCATTTAGTGGATACGTTTGTTGGCCACTGTACATCGATCCGGATTAACGTTAAATATATAAATGATTCAAAGAAATTGAAAATTTACGCTATTTGGTTACGTTGTAATCCTTTGGTCGAGCTGAATAATTTTAATCAATTTTATTCAATGTTTATTTACTAAATAAACCGTAACTTTATTTTTCAAACAAATTAAAAATGTAAACGTTAAAAATAATGACTGTAGAGCTGTTTCAAATACATTGAAAAATTATGCCATTGGGCGACGTTTCAATCTTTTGGTAGAAACTAATCAATAATTTGTACAGGCTTTATTTTTCCAAAACGTTAAAAAACTGGGATATATCTTAAGAGTTCTTGTAGAACTAAACGGTTGAAAACAAAACTTAAAAATCCATCTGGCAACGACGTTTCCATTCAGATCAATCCAGATCTAAAGAGGACAGCGAACGAAATAATTGAGAAATAATAACAATTTTATGTAACACTTCAAAAAAAAACTTTTCACATTCGTTTTCAAACTAAATTTGATTAAATCGTTTCAAGTCTAAAAATTGAAACTAAAAATAGCCAAATCAATATAATATCAATTTCACAATAAAAGTTATTTGTATTGTTATGGAAGATTTATGAAGCAAGTTTGAAGTGATTTACTCCATAAACAAACAACTTTTAACATGTTGAATGTGAGATCGGACAAAAATTAAAAGCATAAAATATCCAACAAATCATAAATGCAAATTTTACAAACAATTTTTATAGAGATAAATCATCTGTGTGTCAAGTTTGAAGGGGCGTGATCCTTGAACAAGAACTCAACATTTTGTTTAATGTGAAAGAATATACTAGACGACAACAACTATCTCAACGTCGTTGAAAAATATAAAAAAACGTATAAGTATGTAGAATGATAAAAGTTGCTTAGATCTATGACATAGTTGTCGAAATGTAAAACTAAAATATAAATGATCTCATTCTAAAATAAGTTTATTTCCAGTGATTAACCCTAACAGTTCCTTCAATAATCTCACAAGATATATTTTATATGATGTCATTACAATTAATTTAAATGACGTCACCACAGCTACTTTCGATGGCGTTACCATGGCTACACCAAACATCTATTTTCAAACGTGTAAATATTACTTCTCAGAAAATTAATAAATGTGTTGTGGATGTGAGGGTTAATGAAGGGAAAGGACGAGAGCTGTAAAGAGGAGAAAAGAACATCAATGACATTGTGAAGATAATTAATGATTTTATCGGTTGTGCCTTTGAATGGCGTTCAGGTAGAGGGAAACTAATTAAATGCAATGAGAAATACAAATTAATTTCACCATCAATATTCCAATTCGCGTTCAGCATAACTATTAATTACTTTAATATTAATACGGTTTTGTACTGTTTACGTATTCATACATTTCATAACTTCAAGAAGCTGGTACATTCACGTAACGCTGCAATGTATTGCAAAAATATGAGAAAACTTGGCAACGCTCGATAAAATACTTTTTATTAAGACTTATTGAAATGAAACCAAGTGGAAGAGAAGTATAAACACACTCAATACGATTTCAAGTTTAATGAATGCAAACATTTAATTATTTTAATGAAATAAATTATCTAAACAGGTTATGATTAATCACGGGAAAGGCAAATATGTTTCGGAATAGAACACAATGTTCTTCCTAGATTGAATGCATTCCCTAAAGAAAAATTGGAACCAATGTGTTGGAGATCCGAGACTCGACTTTGGAGACCCAGTAAACTTATGCATTGCATTAAATATGATGCACGGCAGAGATGCACAACTTTTGCCAGACCATGTAGTTATTGAGACTCGTATATTGTTACCACGTTAACTAAATCTTCGAGGCCTGATAGGAATTCAAGTTCTAGTCCAAAAAATTGTTCTTTGCCATGCTAATTCTAACGACAACAATCACTTGTGCATGGAAGTAATTGGGAATGAGGCTTAAATATCTCATTCAAAAAACATAAACTTAAAATTAAAAAAAAAAATAATAAATTATATTTAAAATCAAGCCTTCTGTAATGGTTCAAATGTGTAATGACATTCAATTGATTTCCCACCATATTCCACGGCAGAGAAAGAAGCAAAAACAAGAGATTGGTCGAGCTGTAAAGCACAAGAAATTGGAGGTTCCTCTCCCCCACATCCAAGAAACGAGGGAGAGGAGGAAGGGAGGATGGGGGCGGGCGGGGGAGGGTGGCCACACGCTGTATGAATAAATAATGAAGTGTTAAACCTCTTACTTGACAGTTGCTCCAATGCCATTACTAATTCTCATTACACTAAATTGAATATTTATTGTTCAACTAATTGTTCGCAAAAAAATCTTTGTATGGTATAAAAAGAAACTAAAGAGGTGGTATCGAAAAAAGAGATAATTTTTTATTTTAATAACAAGCAAACAATTAAGTAGCTTGATCAAACTTGCACATTTATAATCTGGAGGGATGATTCAACGCAGAGTTTTGCTAATGAGTATTATGTATTTATATTGATTAAAATAGTCCCGAGAGGACAACGGTCCGGCAAGTAGGATATTAAACTAGTTCATTTAAAAAATACTTCCATAAATTTTCAACAAAAAACAATGTTCGATTATACATTTTTTGGGAGAAAACACAAAAAATACTCATAGCATTGTCAATTAGAAGGCTACACTGAAAAACTTTTGTTTAATAAGGATTGATTTAACAATTGAAGAAAATATTTTACAGCCCATCTTTATGTGTTGGGTTAAATCTTTGGAAATGAAAAAACATGTCAAACAAAATATAAACAATGATGAAAACAAGCTTATGGAATACATTTTTAAAACATTTTTTCTCTAGCAAGCTGGGAATGAAAGTCCAATCATCATCAAAATCATGGTTTACCAAAATTTTTATTTCAAAATATAAGATTGTTTTATTCGAAAAATATGAAAGATAAATGTTAATATATTGACATATAGAATTGTATTCAACAATTACACATTTATAATTTTAATATACAAACACAGCTTTTAATGCGTAGCATTTACTCTTGCTTGTTTTTTAGTGAACGAAAGTTTATTCATCTCAACTCTAAACAACTTTGTCTATGTAAATGTGTTCATAACTTTATATTTATTCGTCTGGCGTTCTTTAAAGTGTTGACCTTCCATCACCGGGCTTTGAGGTCACACTCCAGAGGTCTTGTCCATTGCCAACACTCTAGAATTGGATGTGTCCGATTAGGAATTAGACATTTTATGGAATTTATATTTGGTTTGAAGTTCTACTTACGAGTGAGGTTTTCAAATTATTTGAAATAATTAAACATAATCCAAACTCACGTGTTCAATATGTTAAACAGATAAATGTTAGATAAGAAAAGTAAATGTTAATTGTTCAAACTACATAATTATACAACAATTATCTAACAACAAACTTGTTAGAACTTGTGGAACTGTAACAAAGTAATCTTTTCGTCATCTAGATTTATATAATCAATAACTACAGACGTTAAAACATTTTTAACAATGACAAACAATATATTCAATTACACAGCTTTTCATTAAATGTATTTTGTTACAGATTTATTAATATCTCAAACAAATAATAAAACGCCTTTAGCTGATGTTTCGGTTTTCTATTCCAGATAGAAATATAAACAAAGAAATAATAAAAGATAAAGTTTAGGTAATTGATTTAATAAAGATTTATTGTATTTCAAATTTTAATTTTTAAAACGAATTCAAACTAGGAAAACAAAACGATTTCAACTCTGAAGGCGAATTGCTATTAAATATGAAGATGTGATGTAATGGACACGTGAAACCACAGACACCAAAAGGTTCAATAAAACAATAAAAACCAACCACCCGAAAACATAACCGTCGCAACGTAACCCAGGAGACAAAATAAAATTGAAGGCCACAAAAATGTTGTCAAAACCTTATGTTTAAAACATTTTCAAATTTGGATTTGGGTTGTTTAAGAAAATTAAAAAATCATTAATAGTTCCCCCAAAAACATTTGGGAATTGGAACATAAAATGAAAATGTATAAAGTTGATCGAGCAATGTTTACATATTATATTGTTATTATTATATAGTTCGACCAAGCAATGTTTAAATATTATATTATTATTATATTATAATACTATTATTATTATATAGTTTGATCGAGCAAATTTTACGTATTATACTGTTATTATTACATTACAATAACAGTAGTATTATTACATTACAATAATAGTAGTATTATTACATTACAATAATAGTAGTATTATTACATTACAATAACAGTAGTATTATTACATTACAATAACAGTAGTATTATTACATTATAATAATAGTAGTACTATTACATTACAATAATAGTAGTACTATTACATTACAATAATAGTAGTACTATTACATTACAATAATAGTAGTATTATTACATTACAATAATAGTAGTATTATTACATTACAACACTAGTAGTATTATTACATTACAATAAAAGTAGTAATATTACATTACAATAGTAGTAGTAATATTACATTACAATAGTAGTATTATTACATTATAATAATAGTAATATTATATTATAATAATAGTAGTATTATTATATTATAATAATATTATTATTATTATTATATAGTTTGATCGAGCAATGTTTACATATTATTATTATTGATTTCAAATAGTTTCTTGGCGACCACGAAAGACGTTGCAAAGAAGAAAAAGAGGCGGTCGGTCATCATGGGAGCGTTGTTTTGCTGGGCCAAAAGGTGCACCGGATCTACCCGTGGGAACGCCAACTAATCGCACGCCCTTCCCATCCTAGTCACCTCGACTTACTAATAACACGGCTTTCACTACTCGGCCACCATGACATGTATGAAGTAGAAAATCAAACCCTATAAGAAACACGCGAATTAACGTTAAGGATAAAGTTCCACCTTTTTTTGGGTTTTCACTCACATGTAGTAAATTATTTAAATCAAATTTACTACATATTATATTTTTTCATTTTCTAACACTAGCATTATTAAATAAAATAATCAAACTGTAGGGTATTCTGTAGATATATTTAGCAACATAAACGTTAACGCCACCATCGTTGTGTCATAACTTTGAATTCAACGTAAGTTTCAAGTTCTATGGTGTTGCCTTTATCAACGTGAGAAGTCCGCCTTTATTTGCTCTTTACTAAATATTTTACAGGAAACGAGATCATGTCCAAGGTCACAAAGTTAATAATTTAGCCTCTACGAAGAAAGCATAAAATGTTTAAATTCTGTTCTCTTTATCTCAATGGCAATAACATATAAAAAGTGTTGCTTCACGGATATAATATAAACAAAGTATTTCAATTGTTACATTATGCCATTCATTACATGTGAACGCTTATCACACCATAGAAAATTTATTTACAGTACTTTTTGTAGTCAAAACTATTTACTTTTAACGTGAGGGGGGGGCAGATTATGCACATAGAAGATTTATTTGCAGTATTTCTTGCAGTCAAAACTATTTACGTTAACATAAGGAGGGGGGGGGGGGGACAAATTAGGCACGTCAAATGTTCGATTTAGCACACGAGGTAATAAAATTTATTCAACGAAATCAAGTTTGCTGTGGTAACTTCTCTTTTTACCTGATCCTCAGATTCGCATTTGTGATGAAAAACTATTCCATTCAAGTTTTAATTTAGAAAACAGTTTGGATTACAATACAAGAGAAATCCTCGTTTAAGTATTGCATTTCAGTGCACAATGTGGGTGATATGCACTAGTTAAGAACTGATTTTAAATATTTATGAATATTAATTATAGATTAACTTGGGTTTTATAAGCATCAGCAAAGATAATAAACATTGATATTAATCAGCATTGCGAATTCGTCCGTTATGCCATAATCGGTGAAGTTAAGGATTTTAAAAAATCCTTGCCATTCTAGAACATGGAAAACTATAAGTATTAAATTATGTGTTATGAAACGGTTCATATGAACACTAAACCCCATTTATGGAAGTGTATAACGCATTCCAATGCAAAAGTTCACATTGTAGTGTAGTGAAAAAATGGTAAGGGCAGCTATACATATTTAGAGAATTCTTCCGATTTGAGATAATAAATTAGCAATGGAACTAAATTGTCGTTTCATTAACATTGCGTATTATCATCGTGATTAAGAAATTTATCAATTTTTAGGATGGTCTTGCATTACACTGGACAAGTCATTTCAATACCTCAACAACAGCAATGTCAATAATAGACCAGAGAGGGGGAGAAAAAGAAAAAATAGAGAGAGAGAAAAAAGAAAAAATAGAGAAAGAGAGAAAGAGAAAAAATAGAGAGAGAAAGAGAAAAAGAAAGATTGGGGGTGGGATTGATGAGAAGCGATGACATATCTGACCTCTGAAGATCAATCGAAATTTGATAGATTAGTATCCGGGATTCCTCTCCCGTCAAAGTCCATCGAATTTCAGTGAATATCTGATTAAATGTTTAAATGATCGAAGGTCTACTAAAAACTATGAAAGCTGTATGTGATAGAGATGAGAAACAATCAAGAATTTATGTCGATGCGCAATCTACGTATGCATGGATAACTTAATGCAGCAAAGACGATAAACACACATCCGTAACTGTATTAAGTACTGCAATAAATGAAAGAAAAGGAAATGACGAAACAGAATGAAAGAAACAAATAAAAATAAAATGAAGATAAAGAAATGAAATGTCGCAACAAAATGAGTGGAAGAAATGAAAAATAAATTAAAGGAAAATGAATGAAAGGACGAAACAGAATGAAATGAAGAAATGAAAAATAAATTAAAGGACGAAACAGAATGAAAGGACGAAACTGAAAAATAAGTTAAAGATAAAGAAATGAAATGGCGAAACAGAATGAAAGGACGACATGAAAAGAAAGGAGAGTATATGAAAAGTAAAAAAAAGGCACGTAAATGAAAGGGAGAAATGAAAAGAATGTAAAAGGGAAGGAAAAGAAAATGAAGGCAAGACAACCGTCACCATGGAAAGCTGTGACAGACGGATGGATAGCAAAGCCACAAATGACCGAGTGACATAACATCGTGGATGTGTCGCTCAAAAACAAATGATCGGTGCCATCAAATATTCAATTTGTATTCAAACGCATTTGAATTTAATCCGGCCATTAAATTATTCACAACCGAATTAAAATTACAATAAACCAATTAATAAAAATCCATTTAGTGATACGCGTGTAAAATACGGAACGGGTGACGCATGCACGCACCAACGCGCGTGTGTGTGTGTGTGTCGTCCACCACTTATTGATTACTATTGTCTGCAGGACACTTCTTGCTTCAAGCCTTTCCCTCTCCCTCTCTCTCCGTAGGGGGCACGAGTGGGATAAAACTAAGCCCAACGATTCGTTATGTGTGAAAGCGCGCTTGAATGTCCTTCCCTGTGTGTGTGTGCGTGCGTGGATGCGATGTCGAATGCACAATCTTATTTGCCGTTCATTTATTCTCTTTTGCAGAAAATGTGTTTAACATTTCATCCATCAATTGGAGATGTCATCTTTTATGTCAATAGACATTAATTATTGTCATTCAACATCGGTGAAGATAATATTACAATTGGAGGAAAATTTTTAGTATTTAAGCATAGTATTTCAATGTTTTTTTTTATATTTTATCTTACTATAGATCGTTTGGTTTTCATTTCAACATGATGCCAGAACTTCCTTTTTACAAATCAAGACATTGCAAGGTCTGTATGACAACCACGTTTAGCTTTATCATACAAACGAAAAATGTAATTTCAATGCAGCTCCAACAACCACTTGAGCGGATGATGATTTTGCAGTGCACCGACATTCCTTATTTGCCATTTAAGCAAATGAGCAAATCATAAAACATTAAAATAATTTTTTGCAAGTATTCACAGTCCAGATTAAAGAATTGGGAGGCGAAAAAACGTTAAATAGAAAACAAATCATTCGAATTTAAACTCGACATGATTATTGGAAGAATTGCTCAACATTTTCTAACAAGAATCAAAATATTTCCAAGCTGTGAATTAATTACAAATACTTCAATGTTGTGAATTAATATAAAATATTTCGGATATTAATAAACATTGAAAAAGAATCATGGTCGATGCTTGAAGATCATTAAAAACCATAGAACTATCAAACATGACTGAAGTACAACTTTTTAATGTAAATGGAAAGCATCATACACAATCGTAATCAATAATAAAGAGAAAAGTTCGAACCGTTCAACCCCCACAGAATGATTTCGATTGATCCAGAGAATGCAAATGTCGAAGGTCAAAGCTAATTACTCAAACCAAAGCTTAAATAGAACTTTACTCGATCACAACAACCAATCATAAATTTAAAATGAAATACTGAAGTTATTTCAAATTAAACAATGAAACGAAAAGAGTGATCAACTCTACCCTGGCCCATGGAAGCAAAGGAAAAGTATCGGTGGCGATAAATAACGATGAATAATAAGGAGAGACTCGAAATGATTCGCAAACATTCCCAAAAATGTGACATCTGGCAACAAAAGGTCGATAAAGTTGGCCGTCAGGACACGAACAAACGTCGCTCCTCTCTACCTGATCCATGAAAAAGAGTCGCTCATTAGATTCTTTCGATTTGGCTTCCAATTCAAATTGTTTCCACAAATTTATTCAATAAACATTTCTTCAATAATTTAATGGACACACATTTATTTTATTATTGCACCATCAATTTAAATAATTCAATAAATACAAAATCTTCATTAACTTTTCAATATGTTAATAGATGAAAAGTTGTCAAAGTTAAATAAGTATTAAACAACCCAACGTATTTCTCGTGTTTAAGCTCTAATTAAAATCAGACACAAAATATGTTTTTATGTCAACCACTTTAAAGCGAGAAAAGGAGGAAATCTTTGAAAAAGGTAAGGAAAAGAGATGCTGATGTCACTGGCCCTTGCTTAAGTTTTGCATGTAGCGGTCAATCAAAGTTCTAACGAATGATAAATAAATCGTTCGAAACGTTTAACGTAATTGTATATAAACAAGTAATGATAAACATTGTATAAAAAGTCCATTTAACATTCATATTGAAATAGGAAAATTTGAAGCCGAGACTTTTAATGAGATTGAACGAATTAATGAATCGGTTTCTTCATTGATTGAAGTGAACAGCAGTTCATAAGATCGCTGGATCGGATGGAAATGTGAGGGCGTGTCTAGAGAGCGACATAAGAGCGAGGCGCGAGATTGATTCACAATGACGCAACACAATCCAGAGGCCATTTCTCTTATTTTGACCATCCATTTGGAAATTACTTTGAAAAACAAATTCCCAATTCACAAACTACATTGATCACCATTTGTCGGATTTACTGCAAATATGTTTCGGTGTGTGATTAAAAAGCAATCTATATAGATTGCGGATGAGGTCATTCGGTTATGATTTGATTTTTAATTAACCAAACATTTTGAAGCCAACGTAAATGATTTAGGGAACTAGCTTTCTATTTAAACGCATGTCCATATTCCCATATAATATATCTTTTTAAACATGTCGACTCTTTCAATTCAGCTTATTTCAAATTTATCTAATAAATGATTGGTTTAGAAAATTTAGCTATTCAAGTCGACTGTTTAATGCATTATTTCAAGATATTAAGTACCTGGTTAGCTAGAAGATTACATTTATTATTGTTTATAGAGCTCGGTCACACAAAAAAATGTCGAATGCTTAGCACCAACAGACATGATTATTTCTATGTCCAGTCCTACCTACATCGTTTACTTTTAAGGGTTATTGCAGACATCATTTTCAAAAATTTTAATTGTTTATATTCCTCAATTCTTCGTTAGCCACACGATGTATAGAATGTTGTCATTTCCAAATTAGAGCTTTTATTCAAAGTAAACCAATCCTAACATATTTCGGTGTTTAGTAGATGCCGCAGACACAGATGTGCTGAAGCTTCGAGAATTTTAAAATACAATATTAATGTTTCATTAGGGTTTGAACATCCATGTGACCAAACATGTTTATTAGGAATCCGATATAACTAACGAATGAAATATGTCCGATCGTTTTGACTCTAGTTTACATTTTTTTAAAGAAAATTAATAAATGGAGGCTTAAGCTATGCATTAAAACTATTTCACATTTCCAACAAATGTTAGAAGTTTAGAATGTTTGGACAAATACTTATAATGGTAAGCTTTGAAGACAATTTATTTTCTCCTATGGTTTGTTGCTATGTAAACATAGCAACCAGAATTCTATTTTTACTTTGTATTATTTATAAAAACCTATTTTTCTAAAGTCAATTTGTAGTTATTTTATTGATACTGCAAATCATCTGGAATAGAGTTTTCATACATATTGAAAATGTTTTAGTGCGGTTGTAATAACATTAATTTAATGCCATTCACTATGCTATTAATCATTTCAAAACCTGAACACCTGTAATTACTAAAACATTATATAACAGCGCAATAGTCTTATTTATCTAACCATACGCCGACGACCACACAATTATGTCAATGCTCAAAACTAAATGTAAACTCAATCAATCAATGTATATTCAAATTGAGGCAGTTCTTTTTAATGCATCAGCCTAAACTAAATTGAAACACAATAAAACAGAATTTGCAATACTTGGAACAAAACGATCAACTTGAACAACATTTACTAATCTTGAAAATTGAATAATACATTCATAAAATATCACCAATCTTGGGGTTAAATTTGACAATACCATATCATTACAAAGTAACATACATGACGTCTGCGAAAAATCCTACTTGCAATTAGTTAAATTGCAAAAAAATTGAAATTACGTAGAAACAATTAAACAAATTAAAATGTTTTTTTTTTAATATATAAAAGTTGCAGTTTATTTTATTTGATCGTTTATTTTTCATTTAATAAATGGGTGAGGCGCTCGTGCGAATTACACAGGCGCTATATAAAAGCTATTACTTATTATATTATTGTTTGCAATTTAAGAAAACACCCTTACTTAACCAAACATTGAAGTGAATAAATGTTGGGTTTATAACAGATGTCGAAAGTGAACGATTATCTTACTAACACTCCGCGATACCATTGAGGCCTCAGGTTCATTCTCGTAAAGGATTAAATGCATTAAAGTTAAGACAGAAAAGAACCTTTATTATACGCTATAAAAGATTAAACTATTAAATGCCATATAATATGAGAACCTGGTTCAACCGTTGCACACAAAATTAAGCAAAAACAAAACAATTGCACAGATTGAAGGGATGTTTATGTAACTAAACCCAAGAGGAACCAAGATGAAAGTGTTTTATAAAATGAATTGTGAGTGACAACATATCCTTTGAAGGTTCCGGTAATCTGTGCGCCCCTCAACCAATGCAAGTTTATTCATATTTCTAATGATAACGGAATTAATGGTTTGCGAGGTCGTGTAATTCTGATATTTTTACTGTGAAATTTTTCTCATAATTCAACTGCCGATACAAAATGTATTTTAATTGTTAACATAAAAAGATATGACAATCAATGTTATAAATTTCCTGAATGTAATCATCACGGCAGTCATTTTATTTGTTCGAAGTCCTTGAAATGCCCGTGGCTTGGACGTATGAAATGTGCATTTTCACATTAGTTTTATTTATTTTGCTATTAAATATACTTTTTTCACATTTTTGCCCGAAAATCTATAAATTACATATTCACAGTAAATGTGAATAATCTTTGTATATCATAAATCAGAAAATTGGATAAACAGTAACATCTCTGGCATGAAATGTATATGTCGCCAGCGGTAAAAATGGACTATGAAAGTGTGCTTGAACCATCTTGAAGAACGAGCTCTGGTCACCTGAGGGCAACATTGAATATATTTATTCACATTTCTGCCCACAAACCTCCAAATTACATATACATACAGATATGTATATATATACATATATACATACATATATGCATAATGTATATACTTTATATAACAGATAAACTGTTACTTTTTCAAACATAAAAACGGCAAGTAACTTAATAAAACATTGTTAGCTTCACCCACACACTTTGCAGCTATGAAAACCTCCTTTCATAGCATTGTCACATGGGCTGCATGTTCGTGCAATACTGACGTGCAGTTTCAATGACAGGAGATGCAACAAGACTTACACCGATTTGCCAAATGTTAAATCACCGAGAGTTTCCCACATAGGAGCATGTCCACCCTCGGCTTATTTCTTCATTGAAGAGTTAATGAGTAACTTTATTGTGCTTATTTATATCAAATATTAAATAAACGAAAACTTGAACAAATCTCTTGAGTAATTCCCACAATTTTCATAAAGAAAACGACACATCAAATGTGTTGGAATTCTTGTGGAGAAAGTGTAGGAAGAAAGCGGAGTGACCCGACCGAGTGCGGTTCTCGTATCTTCATCACTTGGATAACAGTTATTTCATTCCACCCAGTTCATCCAATACATTTATTCGACAGAGAACCTGCAAGGGTTATTGCTAACAACATTTAAGCATAAAAACAATCGCACGCTATCATCAGTGAAAAGGTGTCCTTTAACGACATAATTTGTAGGAAATAACGATGAATATTCGAAGGAGGAGTGTCAAAATTCACAAGGAAAGAAAAGTGGCTGTGGTGAACAAAGCCGATTGAATGGCCTGGGGAGAGACGTGCTATTTCGGTTCAGGGAACTTTATTCCTGCTTCACTTTCTTGGTGTTCGGGTCAAAGTGCATCTCGCCAAATAAATTCAAATTTGTTAAAACCATATCTACCATTTATTTATTTCAACCAGGTTAAGCTATTTCAGAAAATATCTAATTTGGCAAAGAAATACAAATATTTTCAAGTTCAACGTACTAAAACACCAATCCAAACACGGTTAAATAATAACAAACTTCAAGCTTTGTCAATTTAAATTCTAGGAAGCAAAAACACAAATAATTCATTTCAATTAAACAATTAACGCACCTTAACTAACCCAAGCCTAAATAACAATGGAAACTTCATTACTGCTTATTAATACTGTTTAGTAAACTTTAAATCAATATATTAAACAAACTATATTCTTTGAATATTTTTTGTTTTTGAACTAAACGCATTACATGGAAGCTGAACAGTGGGTCAAATATTCATCCAGCCGACCCACGTGCGTGTGTCAAAAGATGATGGATGACATTACGCCACAGAGGCGTTTCAACGAGACGAGTCCTTTAAAAAACGTTCTACCAAACTGACTCGTTTCAATTGACTTCGTTCCGGCATTTAACCCTTCAACGCATGTAGGGACAAAACAGTTATTTTCAATGCAAACTTTATTGTATTATAGATCTTAGGGTAATAATAGTTTAGGCGTTAAAGGGTTAATGCTCCAGTTTGACGATGGATTTTAGTGTTTCTTTCAAGACCGAATATTTTCATTTAATTAAATATTGTTTAAACGCTTGAAACAAAACTTGACACACGGTCAAGTCTTAAACCTCACCCCTCCTCACCACCCACACAGACTACAATGGAGGACTTCCTGCTTTTAATCTGCTTCTTCGGCCATCCCAATTCTTTCAACTTCGACAACTTGACCTTTTTTAGCTTACTAAAATGTTCGCCATGTTTCCGACTAAATATTTGATTTATTTAAAAATAACAAATACTTTTAATTAATATATAAAAATGTTTGATGATAAATATCAATGGAGTGAAATGTAATTTTTGAATTCTCAAGAGCTTGAACATTCTTAAGACTATTGACCGCGAGCAAAGACTGGATCAACTCCAACCAGTTGAGAGAATTAGAGGACAGCCTAAACTGTTCTCCTTGACACATTGCCAAACCTGATTCCAAAACAAACTTCGTTTGGTCAATTACAAAGGAAATTTAATTTAAAAACAACTTTTTAATCATTCAAATTATGATATATGTGTATGCTATGAACATTGAAAATAACAATAATTTTCAGTAAACTTGAGGAAAATCTAAAACAGTATTGACAAATCTTAGCAAAAGTTGAAGTTGTTGGCATTTTTGAGGACGATGAATAAGGGTTATTTTCTACATTAACTCAATGGGTTTACGTCTTTAAGGCAACAAACCGCCGGGTCTCAAAAGGGATCAAGCAAGAATTATGACCACGTGCTACACATTCAAATATAAGGAATTTGCTTTTTGAGAAGATATTTAGCTGGAGAAATATACACTAAATATATTGTGTGTGAACAAAATCAGTGCATTTTACACTATAGTTTTGTTCAGTTATTTACGCAGTGTAGAATCAAAGAGTTATTTTTTGACAGACAAATGCTAGATTTTTATGAGGAAACCAAACATGATTGTGGTTGCATTCGAAAAGCAAATGCGAATGAAGTAAACCTACAGACAGGGAATGTGGAAATGGATTGAAGGTAAGCGAGCGCAGCTGCTCAACAAGCCAAACAGCTGTTTGCAGATGTCTGCTGCGCTGAACTGGCGAAACATTCGGCTCTCGCATTAGACTTCATTAAAATGAGACCATGATTGTAAACAAAGTTAACAAATCTATGTTTTTCCCATTTGGTAATATAATTAAAATAAAAAAAATAGGTCTTGATTTCAGTCGTTTACAAAGTAATGAAAATACAAAACACATAACATTAAATTTTAATTTTAACCGTTTTGAAATAACAAAAATATATCGCATGCAAGAAACTACATTTTAACTTTAACCTTTTATAATTTAATGAAAACACATTACATGCAAAAATTATTTTTATTTTTATTATATTCTAAACAGTTAAAATTAACTCAAAAAAGTTGGTTGGAAACATATTCCATGAATTGGTTTGGTATTGAATAAAAATATTTCTAGAAAATGTGAAGAACAAATGTATAAAAATATTTCTAGAAAATGTGAAGAACAAATGTATGAAAATATTTCTAGAAAAATGCGAAGAACAAATGTATGAAAATATTTCTAGAAAAATGTGAAGAACAAAGCGAGACTCTTTTGTTGTTTGCAACACCTGGAAGTGAAGCAGCTGATGAAATATACGACGCTTATGCAGAAAAACAAAAATGGATTCTATCATTTTGAATAAACAAATTTACCAGAACCTTGCACACAATATTTAGCATGGAGTGAGTATCACTTGAGAAACAACCCATATCAACAAGTTATTATGTATACATAGAAGAAAAAGCTAAGAATTCTTTCAATGACCACACATTTTTATTTTACTAGACTTCAAACTATTTATAATGTATAGGTTATTTAATGACATCAAATATGTATATGGGAAACCGATTAAACATTCTAAATAAATGTCATTGCAACAAACATTGATTGCGTCAATAGAAATGGAGAAATAAAAATCAAATTGATTTGTCAATACCATTCTCAAATTATCTTATACATTTTGTACTAACCAAAATATTTATAGGCCTGGTATGCAAGTATTTTTACAATCAACATACTTAACTATTTAAAATATTAAAACAAATATGAAGCCATCAATGAAAAAGTATGTTCCGAGTTGAAAGTTGTTAGCCTACAATTGTAGTTAGGGCTATGCAATGCTATAGGAGGAAGTCACTATATATAGAAATGTCCATACATAGTTCAGTTGGTTATTACTGTAGTGCTAAACTGATTATATATATCAATACTTTACAAGGTCACATCATGCTAAACATAGTTTAATTAACCAAAGATTTAATTATTTATTTTTCAAACATTTCATCATTTTGTATAACATAACATCAATACATGGGAAAACTGCACAAAATAATCAATGTTGGATCTTTTCATTTTAATTGAAAAAACTTTGAATTACTTAACATAGTAACAAAGATAAATATTTTCCTAAAACAGACTTATTTACGATACGATTAAGAGAATATTTGAACTGCACAGTTTATCTGGAACATTCTTATTGATTAAATACTCAATATAATGCTCAGAGTAAACTTCATCTCATTCAGTATTAATTAGCAGTTCTGCATTTTCTTCCATGCAATGATATGTGATTAATCAGATCATAAAACTTCGTTATAACTAACAATATGAGTAAATCTATTCCAAATATCACCAACAAAATTTACAGTTCTAAGATGTTTTATGAATCTATTTTAAATTTCTTGAATACAATTCACATACTTAATTATGATTATGAAAATTGAAACATACAAACTTATAAATACGATAACACAAGTATATTGCTATTATTTATTTATAAAATTAAACCTCTAATTCTTTTATTTTATTTTGATATAAGAAGTGCTTATATTAAAATAAAATAAAAAAATTCAAATCATTTCACACATGGACATCAAGAGCCTTCAACTTACCTTACATGAATATGATTAGGTTTTCCATAAGTGTAACAAATAAAACACATTGGCATAGATTATTATCAATAGCATAGCATAGCATATCTGAAAAATAAAAACTAAAAATTGTACTTACATTGTGACAAAAATCCGAAAGATCTTCATTACCAGACCTATCATGACTCAGGTCTAAGAAACTATCTTCATTTTCATTATCGGAACCATTTTTTGTAGTTGACAAATTACACAATGCACTATTATTGTTATTACTATTGTTAGAAGTTGATTTAGTATTTAATTTACTGCTGCAACTTTTAACACCATTAAATCCTTTTGTTTTTGCACTTTTCACTTTATTGGGAGTTTTACTATTCAAATTAGAATATTTTACACTAGGTTTTTCATTTTCAGAAGGTTCAGTTGTTGAAATTTTTTCAGTAAAGCCTTGTGCAAATGAACTTTCCTTCCTTCTTTTCATCTTATTTTTGGGTTCTCTGCCTTCACACAAAGTCAATAGTTTATCTTTATGCTGAAGAAACCCTCTTTGGAGGCACCTGTTCACGGATGCCTTCACTAGAACTGGAGTGTGGTCAGGTTCCAACTGCTTGGTTTTATCAAGGTAATGATAAATCTCCTTCAATGTTGTTCCTTCTCCAGCAATCTCCTTAACTGCTCGAACAACCTGTCAAAAAAAATTTATTCAACACAGATCAAGATAGTAAAATGCCAAGATATAAATATATTGAAGGGGTTCTTAAAATAATGAATTAATTCAATTTGATCACATTACAAGATGAAGAAACTAAATGTTTTTATTCTCATACATCCTCTTTGAAAAAATAGAAAATCTTTCATCTACTTACTCTTCCCACAAGATCTCCAGCTTTAGAATGTTCGGTTGGTGCTCGTCCACTTGTCTTACCAATCCGAGTTGGTGGTCTTGCAGGATCAGCATACGATTCCACTCCATGGTTTACAATAAAAAGGATATTTCCTTTAGAAACCTGAAAAATACCAAGTACTTATTTACACACGAGCTAGTTAGACTATAGAATATTAATAAAAAAAAGGAGAATTAGACCAAATATTAGAACAAGTTATGACTATGGACCAATACCATAATAAGTAGGCAACAGAAATCTTTGAAAATTGTTCCACTAACCTGATTTTCTAAGTTAACAATCACTTCTTGGGGCGAAGTATTGAAAAGCTGACGCATAGTCTGCGTTACCCGTTCCAAATTGGGGCGTTGCTTCTGAGATTTGACTCGTGAAATAGCAGATAACAGCCAGTCTTTCCATTTATCTGGACCAGTCCTTTCACACACTTTTCCATCACCATTTGTGCTGGCTCCATTATTTGCTCCATCACTTCGGTCCTTTTCTTTTGGACCCATTTCAGAGATCAATCACATCATTGGTGCTGAAATTACAACAAATTGAATATTTATTATTCATAGATGAAATAAGTTCAATTTATATTAAATATGTCATAGTCCATTTATACCAATTTTGAAAGCTCAACAAAACTATAATTGAAAGAAAATTATTTTTCTCATTTATGACAATTATGTTTATGCAAATAATGTAAAGTAGATAATTTTAAAATAAATTATAGATTAGACAATTCCAAAAATAAATTAAAAGGTATAGACAATTCTAAAAATAAATCATAAATTACTGACAATTTTAAAAATATATTATAAATTATAGTTTTAAAAACAAATTATGAAGTATAGAAATTTTAAAAAATACTTTATATTGATAAACTAGATCAAATATGGCAAAGCTAAGTTAGAAGAGAAATAGTTTGAATAACCAGACAAAAACAATTACAATTCACATAAATACTTTTATTACTAACAAACATCACTTTCCCCATAGAAATGGCAAATATCCAAATATTTTCACTCTAAAAAAACTTATCTTCTATGGTGATAAATAGTATAGCTTCATTACTTAATCTTTATAAATAGGCACAATGAAATGATGCAATTACGTAGAAGTAAAAGAAATTTTAGGAGAACAAGTTCTTCGCAATCGACTTGATTAGCTGCAACGACAAGAATAGAATCAACCGAGATTTTGTCTTGATTTGCAAAATTTGTTAAAACTAGATTTATTTGTCACATTTTATTTCATTAAATATTTACCGTATACTTATAAACTTGATTTATATTTTTTTGATCAATAATTATCTTGAAATTAGGACAGAATTGTCAAAACTGGTATCCACAGTTTAGTTGGCAATCAACTGTTCAGAAAGCTTTTAAGCGAGTTCATGGCATTGATATAGAGGTCATGATGACACTCCGCACTTCATTTGCTTGGGATATTTTTGGCAAATTAAAATTATAATCAATATTTTTTAGTAAATGTTAATTAATTAAACTAGTTATGTAAAATGATATTGAATGGTAATGATGATAAAAAATTACAACATGTACAACTTTTTTGAATAGTCACGTAAACAACTCTGTTTGAAATAGAACTTTGCATGATTGTTGTCACAGGTTAGAAATAAACTTATCTAACGGAGATAAATGAATTGATGAAATATTTTTTTTAGTTTCATTAAATACATAAACTCATTTATATACAATTCAAATATATTAAATTTATTTATATAATTTATTGAGGAAATATTACTTTTTTCTCCAATGTATTTTCTCTTCGTAAATGTGAGAGTACAATCTAATTTAAATAGTGTTATTTGCTCTAAAAATTGAATATACTAAACCATAGCAACTTTGAGTAGTTGTTGGTGTTATTATATTGTTATGTATGTTAATTATAGTTAGTATATATCATCACAACTTGCAAACATTTTCTGAATTCTATCAAAAATACGATGGAAGGCAGGTTGCCAATTTCTCAATATTAAGGTCTTTGAGGACCCTTAATTTTCATAAACCAACTTTTTGGAGGTCATCTATAAATGCAAAATATTCAAGTTTTTCATAAAAAAAAACATAGCTTTGTCAGAATTGTAATTGCCTCTTTGGCTTGAAGAGTACAGTACTTCTTTCCCATTTTTCAGTTTTTATTGCAGAAATAGGCTGTTTCTGACAATTTGTGGGTAAGGGAAACAAAAATAAAATTCTTATGCACAAAAAATAGTCATTCATAACTCCTTGTCTGTGTGACAATATGCCAAATAAGATTAATCAATTCAAGAACTCACCAAATTATATTTTTACAAAAAAGAATGCCAAAAGATTTAGTTTTGTGGAAAAACATATTAAGGTAGCCAAGTTTTCTTCTATTTAGTATACATATTTATATATAAACAACATTTAATGAAAATCTACTGTCTAATAAGTGTATTAAACAATTTAAAATGTATTGAACAGTTAGTAAACAATTATATTTAAACATTAACAGCTGTTTGTATGTTAAAAAAGTTTCTAAAATTGTGTAATTTTCAATACAATACTATATATTTTTATATTAACACTTTTTCATTTGTTTCCAACGAAATTCCCTCTAAGCCTTCAAATAAAATTTTTGACCTAAGAACTTCTAAATGTCTATTATTTAAAGAAATATAAATTTTTGGCAAAAAAGACTTCAGATTCTACCTTAATATCTTCATTGCTTATATTTGTTTTAAATAAATTTTCTCTAAGCCTTCAAAAAAAATCTTAGTTAACCATGAAACTAAATTTTCTTACAAAATGTACAATTTAATAAGTAAATACAGATTCCACAAAAAAAAGTATTATTAACACCAGTGTAGAATGATATTTATTTTCATTTGTGGAAACATTTTTACTAATTAGAGGTCAGTTATTTAAGCTGGTCATTCAAACACAGCTTAATAATTACATTTATTTCATTCACCCACTACTTAATATATCAAAACTTATTGGACTTTCTGAGTTAAAAAAATATTTGGCACATTACTGGGAAAACAAGGTGTCAAAGGAGTATTTTTATGTGCTTGAGATTTCTATTTTGTACTATTTTACTCAAATATTTAAGTGACCTGTTTCGGGAAAATAAACTGAAAAAAATAGCAAAAAATATGCCATACTCACGAGGCCAAAATTTTGAAAAATGACACTCTACATGGCCAATATTGAATCAAGCTGGCCACGGCTCATGCTGTCTGATGTTCTACAGTTACATTACAGGTTATAACTAATTTAGTATTGTTTTTTTTAAACCATGACTTCAGGGTTTTTAAGGTTAGTTCATATTTATGCTAGGTTAGATTAGGTGAGGTGAGGTAATGTAATATTTTAACCTGTAATGTAACTGTCAATCATCATACAGCATGAGTTGCGGCTGGCTTGATTCAATATTCACCCCTTACACTAAAATTTAAGCTTTTGATTGTCCTCACTCATAATGTGCCAAAAAAGATCAATCAATTCAATTTTGTCTAATATATATTTAAGATAGCTTATTTTTCTTCAGTTGAGTAGATGTATTTACTTATAAATAATATTTCATGAAAATATATTGTCTAATAAGCCTGTTAAGCAATAAATAGTGTATTGAACACTTGATTAACATTAAATAATTATATTTATTTAATTTTCATGCTATGTTAAAGGACTATCAAAATTTCTTAAACTTCTCGAATTCAAATAAATCATTTGACTCAGTCCTCACAAAACAAACTTCAAGAAAATGTCATCTAAATAATGTTTTCTTGAAACACTCCCTCAAATGTTAATTTTGAAAATTGAATGGACAACATTTTAATTTTAGGTATATGACAATGTCATAATAGTACATCATTAACAAAAAAACACTATTTAGAAGATACATTTTCAGAAGTTAAAGTTAGTTGGGTAACAATAAAAAAAGTTGATTTTTTGTTACACTTGGACACACTGCAAAACTTTTGAAACCATTGGTCTTGTGACAGTATTTTAAATCTTTGAAATTTACTTTTAATGATGCTTAATTGCTTAAAAACGAGAATATTTTATGTAAAATAGTAAAATATTTCACGAAAAAGTGATTCAAAGGACATTTTATTAACATGTCCTCACAGTGTGGCAAACGAGGCCATTTTGTTCTCCAAATTAAAAATTTTCAAGCAAATTATTTTTATTTAATACAGAACAAAAGTGTACTCATTTTTTAAACTGAATATTAATATTATTGTAAATACACTTAGAAAGTGCTGATTTTAATGAACATTATTTTCAAAAAATTATTAAAATCAATCACACACAGTACAAGAATCTGAGCAAAAAAATTTCAAGAGTTATGAAAAATGTTGTCTAGAACTTCCTGAAGCCCCACCCAGGGTAACATTTTCTCAATTTTGGGTTTTGCGAGACCACAGTAATGAGTCAAATAAATTTTTATAAATTGATTAATTTAGCATAGCAGATGATTGAAATGGATTTATTTTTATTTGTATGTCCAAATAAAAGAGCCATATTTTAGGTGTCCCACATAAGCCAAAGATTTTTGACATCATATAAATAAAGTTTTGGTCAGCTACTATTTTTAACAACATTGGCATATTTAAACACCCTTTTTACTTTAATAATTTTTACAATTTCTTTCAGGAGTCGTTTCATAAGTCCTCTTATTTTTATATTTACACTCTGCACATGTTGGGTCAGGTAAGGTTTTGTAGTTTTTCTAGAACTTTCAAAAGAAAGTTCATTGGTTTAATACACCATTGTTGCAAGAGAAAGGAGTAGCTGTCGTGAATTTTCACCATATTCTCCATAAACAAAAGGTTTTGATAAATTCTGCAGAGTGGCAAACAAATTAAGGTGCCATCATTTTATTTAGGTTCTGGTGAAAGACACATTTTTGCCATTTTTATTGCAGAAACAGGGGTTCAGATGACAAATATGGAAATCATAGGCACATCTAACACTCATTTCCCACCTTGTATGAAAAGTTTCAGAATTTTTTCAAATATCAAAAAAGGTGTTATGAATTTAAATAAATTATTTCAAATACAAATAAATAAATTAATAAAATTAAAGATGGGAATACAAGCTGAGGGCAGGAAGCACTGGAATCAAAGGTCCCGCCATATGATGAGATCCAAACAACATATTGCCAACTAGCTTTTATATTTTAATTAATTAAAATAAAATCATTTTTATCATTGAATTTAGAAAAAGAATGCAACATATTTAGCAACCTTACATTTAAATAAATTATATTACAGCATTCGAATAACAAAATTTATTTGAAAAACGTAATTGTTTATTCTATCATAATTATTTCTCCGACGTCGAATGGTTTATGCTTAGAATTAATAAACCTTGAAAACATTTATATATGAAACGTCAATAACGATATAGGTTTTTAAATTGATTTGTAACTATGAATTTAAAATAGAGTAAATAAAAGTTCATAATCTAAATTCCCGCCCACCAGATCTAGCGACGATTTCGCCAACGAGAGCTTGTTCAATCGATCTTGCGATACTACATATTTTAGTTTTTCAACAAGATTTAGATTTATCATTTACAATAATTAGATGTCAAATAAAAACATAAACAAAGATCGAATGTATGTTAAATGTCTTTATAAGAATACATTGATTGTGAAACAACAAACAACCAAAATAACGAAACGAACCTTCCACTAGATTTAAACATTTGAATAACTATTTTTTAAAGTAAAATTTTGATAAATATTATGAAAAACGTATGCTCAAGCAACGAAAGAATGAATTAGCTCTGCAAATACAACCGGCAAGGAGAAAATTAGTTGAAAATACAGTAAAGCGTCGCCATTTTTACCAATCTTTCTACTTTTATATTTTAGATCATAAATAGGTTAAACTACGTTTTCAAAAAACTTATTTCGCATTGGCACATATCTCAATCATATTGCCTATTGAAAGTAAGTATTAAATTGATTTATTGTACTATCTAAACTTAAATAAAATACAAAATCTTAAGGCTATTTTACTCAACTTACCAGATCAGACCGCAGTGAGTAATCCAACTGCTAATAATATAGTTTTATTCCACTAAATGTACACATTTATTCACATTTTACACTATTCATATTACGTATAGCATTCTTATATACTTATAATTATTGATTTTTTCACTCTATATTTAAAATATCCCGTATTATTTTATAATAAATAAAGACATGGCGTACACACAACAAAGAACAGCGACACAAAATGGCTGCTGCTGCGCAGGTTCTTCTACTCACGGTTAAATATCACAAATGTAATTTCTTTCAGTTTTGTACTTTTCTAACAAATGGGTACAACTATATTCATTCATTCAGTGTTATTTGGTTAAAATGTTCATGTATTGTTTATTCAAATAAAAGAAATGTTACATGAACGAATAAGAATAATCAGCATTACTACATATTTCATATAATTTCATTTACTACCACGAACACCATTTCCTCGTTTTCTACACCTAAAAATTAAGCCATTCACTAATGAAATGAAATTACCATTATTATTGTTTTTGTTATTATGTTGCTAGTTAGGTAGCAATATATTACGATGATTCATATTTATGTATCATTATGAAGTAACCATATTTATTTTATATGACTTCATTAGGTAAATGTTTTGTAAATATTATTTTATGGTAGCCTATATATATATATATATAGTAATAGCATAAACAAACAAAAATAGATTTAAGAATAAATTTTTATGACGTCAGTCATGCAGGAACTCTTGTCATAGGATTTTTATTTCAACAAATAAGAAATATAAGCCTATTTCAATTCCGATCCTAGCTTATTTCACAAATATAAAACTGTTTATGTTAGTTCTTCATTATATCAATTGTGACGCAAACCGAATAATTATTTTAGAAATTAAAACATGTTGGCGTTACATAAAAACTTTCAGATGATGGATGAAATAAACATACCGTACTACCTAAGCTAATTCGTTTGATCATATCAATCGATATCTTTTTATTAATTTGTAGTAACACTTCAATAATTGTGTGCAATAATAAGTGCATTGATGAGATAGTAAAATTGTTATTTAAAAACATACAGTAAACGTTCAAGAACTCTTATATTTGTCAACTAATCTAATGTTCTGTAACTTATGTTAAAGAAAACTATATTTTTACACCAACTCTTCTATTCTAAAACAACGTTGCAAAACGTTAGAGGAAAACTTAAGTTATATTTGGAATCTGAATAGAATAAGATATGTTGTGATGCCAGCAACAACGAATTTCCATACGATGTCTCTAACTAACCAGTGTAGTGTCGATGTTGCTTAACCTTACATACGAATAATAAGTTCTCAACGAAGCACCATTGAGAGAACAAATTACTATTCTATTTTAAACATAAATGATAAAAGATGGTTGCACCAGACATTTGAATCGCCTAAGTAAAATTAGTGATTTTAAAAAATTGATTCATAAAAAGGTATTTTAATAAAAGAAATATTAAAAATAAAATATGGAAACCTTGTTGTTGTTGTTGAAAGTTTTGGGCTTAAATATTTAATTTTAAATAAATGATTTTATAATTTTTTCAGTCAAATTGAAAAAGGCAAAACATGCATACTTATAATATAGAGTATCTGGGTCACGTTTAACAAATCGGGCACTAGGATGGTTCGCTAACAAACGGTATAACACAATTGCAAGCATGTTTGGATCGACAATAGTACAAGTGAGGTCACCCACATTCAAATTACATAGAGCTTACCTCACTTGTGCTATTGTCGATCCATTTGAGATCATCCAATTTCTACAAAAAAACACCGTGTAGAACAGAATTGTTAATCAAATGTGAAGTAGCGGTGGTCAACATGGTTATAGAGTGAAAATGTCAGTGTTATGTTTATTAGCAAGAAATTACATTGGTCACATTCACAACTGTTAAATATTTTTTCACAAAAAAATACATATTTTAGAAAAAGCCTGATCGCATTTCCATAAATTGTCTTCAATGTTATAATTTAAATCATTGCTCGGGGAAGAAACTAGGAATGGCTGAGTAGGTCATCATTACCACAGAAAACTGCTTTGAGGCCCTTCCTTCAATAATAAACATTAATGATAAAGTAACATTCGCTGTTAGAACCTGACCAGGACACATACAGAACCGTACAGGTTTGACTTATAAGGGGTAGTATAATAAATACAAGAAATTAGAGTAAGTATTGTGTGATTTAGGGTAAATAAAGTGTGCACAACTTGATACGATGGACTGTTGGTGATTACATGGTATTGTCACAAAGCTAGTTCAGTTTGTTAGATAAGAAGATATAATGTAAGAAATAGAGAAATTAAAAAGATGAGAAGAATCCATCAAGGAATGTACTGTGTAAATGTAGCAAATCAGCACAGTACATGCAATAGTGTTTATCTATATGTATCAGAATTTTACATCCATATCTCGCGTATAACAAACTCCTGTTTATTTTTGGTAATAAATTGTAATTTAAAAAATTAACAAACTTTAATGCTTTATAGAGTGGATTTTTTTTCTCCAAAAAACGTCGGTAGTAATCTGTAATATAAGCTTCATAGGGCTAACTGTTTATGTGAAGTATAAATGATTACTGCGGGTCAACCTACAACAATAACTTATGTTTTGTACAAAACTCTGTAGAGCTTCGGCACGCTCCACAAAAAAACTATATGCATTATCATACTGTTTGAAAAAACAGCTTCTATAAATGACCTCTGATTGTTAGGGATACTGGAGCGGCGGATAATTTGGGGACATACTAAATTTTGGTATTTTTGAAAACAAAAATTAAATAATTTTACAGAGAACTTTGCTTAAATGAAAATAAAGAACATAACATTCTATAGTACAGTGGGGTCACTAAGGATTTTTTGAAGGGAAATCAGTGTTTACTTATTAAAACATACATTGTATAAAAAAGTTTAAACTCATGGTTAACCAAGGTTTTTCTTTGAAGCTTTAGTCATAGATGCACCACTTAATGTTATACGTTTGGACCCAAATAAGCAGTCTTTCAAGATATTTCCCGTAGAAGCTAATGAAAATCGTCTGTTTTTGTAAACCTATAAATCAATAACATGACAATATCTTGTAATGAACTATATTCAGTATTGTAAATCAAACGTTTATACGTGGTTATATATAAGTTTTATACAAAAAATACATTTAAAGTTTAAGTATTAAATAACCTAATAAAGGAAAAATTCTTCCCAAGAAAAAAAAATACATTGAAATCGCGTAGGTAAATACATTACAGTAAGGTAATGGCACCATCTTTGGTGGAAGTTTAGAACTTTAGAGAAAAGTTTATTTAAAACAAATGATAATTGAAGGTTTTAAGGTACGGTGCCTTATTAAGTTTGTTTATAAAAAAAAAACAGATTTCTCTAAATAATAGACATTTTAGAAGTTTATAGACTTGGCCAATTTTTCATCAAATTCATAGTTAACCAAGATTTGTATTTGAAGGTTTAGAGAATTTTATTCGAAACAAGTTAAAGAAAAGTTTTATTATATTAATACATATAATTGTATTCAACAATTACATCAATTTAGAAACTTATTGAATATAGAAAATGCAGCTCTTGATGCGTAGCATCCACTCGTGCTTGTTGTAGTTAGATCTCCTCAAGTTTGCTCATATTTGAACTTGTGCCCCATTTAACCAACTTTATACTTTTCTGGTAAACGGTTATCAAAATGCGAATTTAAACCATTTTTAATAACACAAAATCATATTTTTTTTCATAAATAAATACATTTTGTCAAAATGAAAAACTTATGTATACATATGTTTAGAATTCGAAAAGTTTGACTTTTTTGTACCAAAGGAGGTTGGAAACTCGACAGACAGAAGCTAAGCCTCTACACTAGAAAATGTCCAAACTGTAAGTGCAAGCATTTGAGCTCAATTATAATATATACATTTGATGTGATAAGGAATTATAAGGTTCAAAACGTTGTTAACCCTAATGTCATTAAATATTTACACTGTTCAAATTCCAATGCATCAAAACTTAAGGATTTATGGTTTATATATTTTAAAAATTTAGAGCACAATCAACTTTCAAAAGAATTACTCATTACACAATTTTCACATTCCAAAATTTAAATTAAAAATATAATGTTAGCTTCTAAAAATATAAATTATCAACCTAAACTTCAGTACGATGGCCTATGACACACGGGCCTGTTCCGGCCGCGAGATTGGTTCATCAGGTCCGCCGACGGTACTTGAATTTGCTTCATAAATGCATTGAACACAAGAAGTTGTAAAACAATTTGAAAATGTATTCTATCTAAATTGTCTTGTTGTTGTCGATCCCACTCCCTCTTCGACAAAGAGGATGGAGCCCTGACCCCCGCCGCTCCCACTGGGTCCGCTCAGAGAGCCTCCAGGGCCAGGTCCGACCGCACATGCGAGCATGTGAATAAGTGTGGTGCTGACATGACGGGCAGTTTGATTTAGTGCGTGTGTCTGGACTATTTTCTGTAGGATTTCTTGTAGTCGTGAGGATTTATTTGCCCTCAGCTGTGCTAGTGTCATTCGGGTTTTATGTGGCAGTTGTTGCTTGTTGTTATTGTTGTCAGGTACCTCACTGTTCAGTATTTTGTTTGGTGGCCGGTCATTTGCTTAGTCTATGACTATTTGTGTGTGGGTAAGTTTCTAGTGTGGTTTTAATGTTGGTGTGTTGTGGGGTTGTGTGCAGGTGGTTGTGTAATTATTGTGATTATCAAGTGCAGCCTGTGGCTATTTGGATGGCAGTGTTTTGAATGGTCTGAAGTGTGTTGATGTTTGTAGTGGATGTGATATGGAGACCATATAATGTTTGCGTATGGTCTTTTTCATTATAGATTTGTTTTATTTTCTCCAATTTAATAGGGGGTGTTTGTGGTAGTTTTAAAAAATCTATCTACGTCATCTAGGAGATTTTATAATGGATCATATTTGTTTGGAAGTATCAACTTTTCTGCAAGTTCAGTTGTAAGGAGAACAGAAGAGTTTGGAGAATACATAGTGCTACATACACGCGAGAAAACTAGGAAATTATTCTGGATTCTCTGGCGTTGGATTTGTCCACTAATATTTCGAGTAAGTCACAACTTCTAGTTTTCATTTGTGGTTTCTATTTTGACTTTCAAGATAGCGAAAGTGTTGACATACAATGGTAACATGCATGGGAAAAACTGGAAGATAAATTTTCTTGGAAGTACAGACGACTTTGCAAGACTATAACCTTCAGTGGAAACAGCTTCGAGCTGTTACAATTGATAAAGTAAAAACCATTGCTGGACCAGGTAAAAATTTGATGGGGCAAAGCAGGGCTCAGTTGAGAGATATGAAAACTCCAGGCACCCTTTTCATACACTGTACCAAATACTTGAAAACACTTTGTGGGAAAGAAAGCCTTGGATATTTCTTATGTAGGTACTGAAACCAATCGTTTCTGCTGTGAACTTCCTTCAAGGTCATTCATTAAATCAACGTCACCCTAAACCTTTCCTTGAATATATTGATTCTGAATTATGTGACTTGCCTTATCACTCAGCAGCAAGGTGGCTGAACTGCGGTAAAGTCTCATTTTCGTGATTACAAGCTCCGAAATAAATGAATAGTCTTCTAAACTGAAAAGATAGAGATGATCTACATATGTCAGATCCTACCTGCATATTTTGGTAGACATCACATCCCACATGAATCAGCTACACCCGAAACTTCGGGGGAAGGATAACCTCGTTTGTGAACTCTACAGAATCATCAAAGGGATTTGGAGAAAGTTGTCATTGTTTGAAGCACAACTGGAAGGAGAAAACTTCTAACTTTCACCATTTCAAAAAATTGTGTGATACACTCGGTGAAGATATCAAACTCGAATTTGAGAAAAAGATTATTCTGGTCATAAAGAAGAATTTTTGACAGATTCTCAGGTCTTGATAGAATAGCAAGCAACATTCTAAGGCGATCCCAAGCCACTAAAAATGTATATGAATGTACCACCCATCCTCTGAGCTGCTATATAGCAACCTAAAGGTAAAGAGCGAGGTGAGGCTCCCCTTACCATGTGGCTTCTTACAGTGATGAGGCATTGACAGACCTCGTACTGGAGGAGTTCAATTGAAACTTAAAAACTTAAACAAAATCATATTTGAGCATTATATTGATAACTTTGAAAATCAAAACCAAAATAAATTATAATTGTTTCTTGGGTATATTTTTTTATAGAATGTTAAAGACTCCAGGTTTAGCTCCTTAATAAAATCTAAAAGTGTAGCATTAATAAAAAGAACCATTGCACCACTACACAAGTGTGGATCACCCATGCAGTTTAATTTAGAACAAAGCAGTAAACTGGAGTTGATCAGAGGGTCGTTCTTTTAAAACTCGGATTGACCCGGGATTCAATCCAAAAGGGCGATCTCTGTCCTTTTTGCAAAATCAAGACATTAGGGTGAACTATGGTTTAACTGTGCTACGAATGATCACCAGAACTATTTAGTCAGGTTGAATTTGGAACCCACCAATCAGCGACAAGTATTATCGAATAACAAATATTCTTCCAATAACTAAATATCAAATATAACTGATAGTACGTTGTTTTTATCAAATGATTGGTCATAACTATTATGATTTATGAAACATTAATACACCTAACAATGATTGTAATATTCATTGTATAGAACAAAATATTTAGATCTTGGAAAAACATTGGAAAGTCTATTTCGTCCCATACTTATCGTTCTTTCTGATTGAAACCCAAATAACCAAAGTTGTGAAAGAACGGTCTTGAAATTTCCAAAGATTGGTTGGACAGATGGTTGGCACTGCAACCAGAGGTTGTTCAGTGCCACAAGGTTGTTACAGTAATGTGGTGACCAATCAAAGGCATAGAAAACTGGATGTAACCATCTACATATAGAATGGTTGAAGCCATCTACATAAACAAAAGATTGGAACCATCTGCATAGAGAACTGGTTGGAACCATCTACATATAGAATGGTTGAAGCCATCTACGTAAACAAAAGATTGGAACCATCTGCCAAAAAAAACTGGTTGGAACCATCTGCATAACAGAACTGGTTGGAACCATCTGCATAAAAGAACTGGTTGGAACCATCTGCATAAAAGAACTGGTTGGAACCATCTGCA
>JARUHE010312484.1:0-11935 GCA_031471125.1 Archaeomysis grebnitzkii | reverse complement strand
AAATTACAAATTACAAAATTACAAATTACAAATTACAAATTACAAAATTACAAAATTACAAAATTACAAATTACAAATTACAAAATTACAAATTACAAAATTACAAAATTATAAAATTACAAAATTACAAATTACAAATTACAAATTACTAATTACAAAATTACAAAATTACAAATTACAAATTACAAAATTACAAAATTACAAAATTACAAAATTACAAAATTACAAAATTACAATTTACAAAATTACAAAATTACAAAATTACAAAATTACAAAATTACAAAATTACAAAATTACAATTTACAAAATTACAAATTTACAAAATTACAAAATTACAAAATTACAAAATTACAAAATTACAAAATTACAAAATTAAAAAATTACAAAATTACAAATTTACAAAATTAAAAAATTACAAAATTACAAATTACAAAATTACAAAATTACAAAATTACAAAATTACAAAATTACAAAATTACAAAATTGCAAAATTACAAAATTACAAAATTACAAAATTACAAAATTACAAACTTACAAATTTACAAAAAATACAAAATTACAAATTACCAAATTACAAAACTACAAAATTACAAATTTACAAAATTACAAATTTACAAAATTACAAAATTACAAATTTACAAAATTACAAATTTACAAAATTACAAAATTACAAAATTACAAAATTACAAATCCATAGAAAAGAATATAATATGTTGAATGCCCACGAGGTTCTTTTGAAATTGAGTTCTAACGTTTCAAAAGATCAAAATAAAACTAAACAACTTCTATTTCTCTATTGCATGTTAACATCATGTAGATCGAAAATAGCACAAGTGAGGTAAGCTCTATATTATTTGAATGTGGGTTGCCTCACTTGTGCTATTGTCAATCTATGTAATAGCACAAGTGAGGTAAGCTCTATATTATTTGAATGTGGGTTGCCTCACTTGTGCTATTGTCAATCCATGTAATAGCACAAGTGAGGTAAGCTCTATATTATTTGGAACTTACATCACTTGTGCAATTTTCGATCCATACTTAGTAAAGGTTATGTTGCATAATTGCGTCCAGAAATGGTTCACTATTTAAAAAAAATGGTATGTTCAATAATCGGACTATAACATTCTAGCTTCGCGCACTCTTTACTGGCATAACCAAGCTATATTACCATAATTAAAAGAATCTTCAAATACAACGCACCCCTTTACGTTTACTAGATACATTTAAGTAAGTTGGTATATTTATGTGAACAAAGGACGAACTGCAGTCGCTTGAGCGATCACTAGCACGAATTGCGTCCACTATATTTATTACGTTTTTCACTGCTTAACGCAGAGCTCCTCAACCTTTTATACTCCACCGTCACCTTTACATAATGTTTTTAAATAAGAAGTTTTTCGTCCACAAACATGAACCTGAAATGAAATAATGTTTGTTCACTTTTAATGTGAACCTTGCGGTTGGTATTTATTAATTAAAGTGGATGGCTTTACGGTTATTGATGTGATGTGAATTTAAACTACCGCCCTCGGTAAGAATATGATTCACAACACTAGTATCACTTACAACCAAACATGAGTTAGTGAAAGCTATGAGTAGTGATGCAATTCTGTTCCAAACGGATGGATAGAGCTGGGGAATGTTTTTGTTTTGCCAAAGCTGTAGTATAGTTCTTCATTAAAATTTGCTTTTGATTTAGTATAATATGGTAATTTCAATAGTTCTTTTTGTTAAGCGAATTCACCATCATGCACATCTGTGTTTAATGGAATTTCCATCCATCCATCGACTTCAAGGTTGAGGGTATCTTGTAACTAATCTACTTTTCACACATCTGTTGATTTTTATGTAACGAATTTCGAAATTTCTCATTTACCATTAAAAATAAAATATTACGGAAATTCAAATAATGTTACTAAAATAACTATTTGTATCGACCAAGTGACTACTATACTGTACTACCACCATCCGACTACTGCTTTTACTGTTGAAATTATTACTACTAACATTATTAGTCCGACTGGTATTACTACTACCACGAGCAGTTCTACTAAAGTTGGTAAAAATTCATACAAAAAACATTTACATTTAAATTGAATTTCAATAAAACAAATATTTATTAACCTTTTAACGTATAACTACACATTTCTCTGAGGCAAAAATGAATTGAAACTAACGTTGGAAATAACACTTTAACGCCTGACTGAGTGTTGCCATGAGGTCCAAAGTACATTGGAGTTAGCATTGTCAATAGTTTTGATTGTACCAGGCGAGTTTATTTATAATCGCAATACAAATTTATATTTTAACAAACTTTTTACATTTTATAAATAATCATTTATAAAATTACAAAAATAAAATTCATAATAACATTAAGGAAACCAAAAATATATTTTCATAATAAAAAAAACATTAATTTCAAAACTTTGAGAAACATTTTTTTGGAAATGATAGCAATAATAACAATAAATAATAACAATAATATTAATAATAATAAAACGAATAATAATGGAAATACGGAACTGAAAAGTTTAGCCACTTTTACCATATCAAATTATTTATTTATTGCCCATTATTCTCGGTTCTAAGAAAACAAATATTTAAAAAATAATTATCATCATTATCCGTTTGTGTTTTCATTACTATTACTATTATTAAAGTTGTTAAAATTATTTTTATAAATAAACCTCAGTGACGTTAGTTCCGATAGTTCGCGTCCACTCTAGATCATGTTTGGTTAGTTAAGCCTGGCGATCCAGACTTAATTCATGTACAAGGCTTGAGGCAAACATTTCTGTGTTGGTAGTTGCTAAAACAATACATTGTGAAGCGAGTCAGGGAGGGCAATGCATATCCTTTGGATTCCTATGCAAGAGTCTGTTAACATTAGTACATCATTAAATATGTTTAATGCAAACATATTTGGCGTTAAGCAAGTCAAAGATATGTAAACTAAATGAAACTGACGTTAAATAAATAAGACAAACAAACAAACATAAACACAAAGTAATAAAGTGTGTTGGTGAAAAACATAAAACAAAAACAAGTAACAAATACAATAACAAAACAAAACAAAACAAAGCAAAAACAAAACAAAACAAAACAAAACAAAACAAAACATAAAACAAACAACTAAGAGAAGGAAATTTGATCTATCAAAAATATTTTTATGATCAGCCATTAAAAAAATAAAAGTCTGAGGTTGTAATTAGCCAAACAAATGGCACATCACAACATTTGGTGTTGCCTTTATTTAAGGAAAAATCATCCCGATTTTTCACTGTAATCATTTTTAAAATTTGTGAACATTTTTATCGAAACTTAAATGAACATTAGTTGTTCATGTCTTTTTAATTTAATTATGGATTACTAAAAGGTTTCTCAAGCATATGCTTAATTACAAACTTTAATGTTTTATTTTCTATTATTTTTATTATTTTATTATTTTGGTGGAAATAAACGGCGTACATTGGTCCATAAGATAAATTATAGTCTATACAGTAAAGCTCTTGAAGTATGAAGTATTGGCATAACTCATGGAGATGCGGTATCTCAGGAAAACAGATTACTTGGACAATTTTCTAAGGTTGTAATTTTAGAAAATGAGTCTCATATTTATGGATAACTACAACTTTTTTATTCTGCCCGTCGTTAGAATTGATTTGGTCAATAAAACAATTTTAAACAATTACTATATATCAATCAACTGTAAGTTAATACTATATATAAATCAAATGCAAACACTACAAATTCAGATAAGATAATTGATATAACTTGCATGGTGTTATGTATAAAATACACCCATGCAAATTGTTGCCAGAATTAATATACTGTATATACCCTACTTTGACATTTTTCATTATTTATTAAGTTTCATTAAAAATAAAATACAAAATAAATCGTTGGCGATACACGTGTCCTATCAAGTATGTTCACAAAATTTACTTGTCCTAACACTTGAAAATCTCTAAGGAAAAATATTAAAACTTTTCATTATTCATATAGACATTACTCGGGGTTTTCATAACTCAGGATTTCATAAATCATGAGTTTTACTGTAGTTCTCTCTAATTCAAAAAATTCGTTTATTTAAAAACCAATTAACAGAAAACAAGAACTAAGTTACCCTAAAAAAGATTCCAAAATCAGTTAATTAAATGTCATGTTGTTAAATTGTTCAATATTAGCTTATCTCTTCCACCTTATTGATTAAGATATGCATCATCTGGGACAATAATAAATTATCTTAATTTAATTTACAAAAATTATTTAATTTAATTTGTAGAATTTGTTTAATTAAATTAAATGTATTTGACTTATTTAATTTAATTTGTAGACTTTGTTTAATGTAATATAGTTAATTTATGTACATAACATAGTAAATTTTTGATTTCTGGGCAGTTAAATATGTTCTCATGATGTTATTTTCGTTAATGCAATTGTCAACTAGAAATCATTTAATTCTGGATTTATTATTGAACAAGTGACCTTTAAAAATCACATTTCAATAAGATCAAAAATTAATTAAAACGTTTGTAACATTCAAGCTTAAATTCAATTTTAATAAAACAAGAAGAACATTTTTTAATTAAAACAAAAAAAAAACATTTTAATTGAAACAAAACACTATTCGTTAAAAACCTAATACGATCTACTTGGCCATTTTCAGTTTTTAATTAAATGACATGTATTACATTTTAATTATATTAATTAAATTAATTAATTAATTAATTAATTAATTAAATTAATTAAATTAATTAAATGACATGTATTACATTTTAATTATATAAAGTCTTCTAAAATGAAAATGATGTTGAAGACAATGTACCATTTCAAGGGATGACTGATTATTGCTTTAACCCTTTAACGGCTGAGTAATTCTTATCTTAAAGTCTTCAACAGGACAGAGTTTGCATTGAAAATAAACCTTCTTAAACGTGACTAACTCGTCCCAATGGACGTTAAAGGGTTAAGGACTAAAACACATTAGAATTATCATTAAAAATAACCTTTAAATATGTGACAAACCGGTTGCTTGAGTGTTTAAATGGTTAACAACGAAATTGGAAAGCTAATTAAAATGTAAAACTGAAACCAATTTCTTCGACTCGAATTGGAATGGAAGAAATTTCTAATAAATTGTATTTCAATCAAATACATAAATATTTATTTTTTTAAGTTTATTTTTTATTTTCTACCTCATCAGGTTTTTTAAAATTGTTTAATTATGTCTCCTTGAAGTTCCATTTCGTTTTCTTTTTTGTTTGTTTTATTTAATCTTTGATTTATCTCGGTCTGGTCATTTCCCTGTTTTACTTTTTTTTAGTTCATTTTTGCCCCACCTATTACTACATCTTTAGTTAGTATAATTAAATGTTTATACTTGTGTTTATTTTTTTGAAAATGAAGCACTTTCTTGTATTTTTTCTTATTGTTTTATTGTTTGTTATACTACTGTTGTTATTGCTATTTTTATTGTATACTTCCAATCTAATGTTCACCATATTTCTCACGTAACATACACACGTGTGTTTCACGTTATGGCATAATGGCTTTTTATTTACTGTATTGAGCTAATAAATAAAATATTAAATATATGCCATTTCTCTAGTAATGATTTATTCATTCATTCATTCATTCATTTGAGTGTAGTGCTGATTTTTTAGCGTTTAAAGGAAATCAGGAAACAAAACATTTTTTGCGTGTGTGTGTATGTTTGTGTTTGTGCTGTGTGTGTGTGTGTGTGTGTTTGCATATTTGTTTGTGTGTTTGTGTGTGTGTGTGTGTGTGTGTGTATGAATGTTTGTGTGTATGTGTATGAATGTTTGTGTGTGTGTATGAATGTTTGTGTGTATGTGTATGAATGTTTTTGTGTGTGTGTGTATGTTTGTTTTTGCGTGTGTGTGTTCGTATGTGTGTGTATGCGTACGTACGACCGTAGTTCCGTATGTTGTTGTATTGATAGTTGATGCATTAAGCGTATTTATAAATTAAGGTATTAGTCAAATTTTGATCTAATTTTTGAAAAATAATTGTCCTCAATTGTTCAGAATTATTGCAAGTATTGTACTAATTTTCTGCTTTGATTTTGATAACAACATACCAATCATGTTTAACTTGAATGCTATTGCAAATTTAAAGCCAAAAAATAACTTCAAAAACTATTTAATTTATATTTTCAAGACTGTAAATCATACAAAATATATTGGTTCGATATAAACTAATGTAATATTTAATAAATGCAGCTATAGTTGTTTTACTTATAATTATATAAAATCAACTACAGATTTCCTATATTTTTATATAATTGTATCGACAGTTGTTCTATAGTTTTTTTTATAAATGCAACTATAGTTGTTCTATACAGTTATATAAATGTAATAAAAATATTGAGGTACTTGAGCAAAACTAGGTGTTCCAAAAAAAAGATTCCAAAATGAAGACTGAATAGCATCGAGTATTGTTTTTAACTTTAATATTTTATTATAAAGCAAAAGCATACCAACGTGTACAACCATAAAAATATGTTGCTATTGTAATTTTCTTGCATAGGTCGAACATAATGTTTTTTTTTATTAGTTATAGTTTAACTTGTTGTTAAAACAAGACAGTGCAATGCATGTGCCTTTGTTTGTTACCATTCTTAATCTTATATTTGTGTTTCTGACTGAGCAACTCACATGACATTTATCAATTATTTTATATTTCACATCATTGAACATTTGATTTCTTGGTGCCATGATGAGTGGAGAAAGATTGAACTAGTCGATGTCAGAATATGCCAAATATGTTTTTTTAGTTAATGAATAATATTTATATTGTATCTATACGTCTTATGAAATACTACATCACAAATCAGTTATATAAGTAGGTATATAATTTTAACATACATTTTCGAGACTGTCTGGTTATTTTTTGACTAGATAATGTTATTTCAAATTGCTATAGTTTTTATATTTTGCAACTGATGTATACCAACATTAACATACAGGTTCATTGAAAATTCTCTAGCAACTATAAGCAAACTCTTAGTTGTACAAAACTGATTAGCTAACAACTAATTTATAGAAGTGTCCGGAAACTTTTTGAGGGCACTATATAATAATAATAATACTATATTACAATAATAATTATGTAGCATGCATTAGGTATAATTTATCAGCTACTTTTCACCTTTATGAACAAATTAATCAGTACACAAATTCTTGAAAGAGATGGATATTTGCAATATTTTAAACATCGATAAAATGCTAGTGGATCTCAATTTCAGAGGCATTCATTCTAGATGAGTTTAGTAGAGGAATACCTTTTTTGAACGTTCAAACTCACCATTTAACCTTCAAAAACTGCAAGGTGCTTGAAGGAAGCGCAGGCGAGAATGTATATGGCTGAATTGAAGCTTGAAAATGTTCAGGGGCCATTCTATGCACAGACACTTGAATGTCATCAGTATAATCTTTTAGAAGCCACGCTATCCCATCGTCAGCCACTGCAATGGTTCGACCATCGGAGTAATGTGAGAAGAATTTGAACTATGTGTTACAATTCGAGCTCTCAAACTCTGGGATTGACTTCCTAATTCTGTTAAAAAGTTTTTTTTTCAAAATTGTCTGAAGTGTCACCTTTTTAAAAATCATTTTAACTTGTTTTATTTTACATAAAAAAGGTTGTCTGTTAGATAAGATAACATTTTTTTTACGATCTAGCTAATTGAGATTAAATTATTTTAAACAATTTTAATTGCTTGTGCCGAAATATATTGCAAACTTGTTTTGATTGTGAAGCGCAACTAAGTAACTTTAATCAATTGCTGCGATATACATTTTTTTTATTGGTATTATGTTGTTTGTAAGAGTTATCCTGAATTTATAAAGTTGAATGTAAATAAAATATGTACTTAGTTGATTGGTAAAACAATAAAGTAAGTTTAAGACAAAGTTAAGACAAAATTAATACAGTTTAGATCTTAACAACTTTTTAGCATATTCGTATACTTAATGTTTAAAAATTATTTTTTTTAAAGATTTTAATATGATTCATTTGGTAAAATATATTTTGAAATGATAGACTACAATATAAATAATAAATGTGTATATGTGTTTATTAAATCATAAATAATTATACTATAACGCTACCTCTTTCAAACAATTTTAATATTTTTGTTTTCTTGTCAACTTACATTAGAGAAACCGTTTTCTAAACCATAACAACAACACCAAAAACGGGACAGTATAATGATTGCTTTGCTTCACAGACGATTCTAAATGTAATTGTAGTCGTAATTGGATCGACAATAGCACAAGTGAGGTAAGCTCTATGTTGTTTGAATGTGAGTTACCTCACTTGTGCTATTGTTGATACAATTGTTCTATGATAGTTCCTTATAGCTTAAACATCTTTTTTTAGTCATATCTAATTATCGTCATTGTCATGTTGTATCGTTTAAGGTAACACATTAAATTAAAATAAATAACATTGACCTATATTTTAAAGTTCGATAGATTCAGATTTTATTTTTTTCTTGAATAATACACCAAGCCTATAATAGCACACAATTGCTTAACAAAGGCATACACAATCCCAATATAATCATACACACTGACATTCATTTTTATTTTCTTTGTAATAATAATTCATAAGAAAAATTAAATATTCAATATTTTTAATATAGATAATAAAACAAATTAATAATATTGTTTTACGATGTTGCCAAAAAACACTGTTTCTGAAGCAAAGTTGCTTTGATGAACAGATTCCGTTTCTAAATAAGAACTGCCTTATGAACACTGAACTCATTGTTGACACTTCATCGCTGACTGCATTGCCATGCTTTCAGGATTGGTATCTATAGTTGAACCAACTTCATGTTGAACACGTCTAGGTTGTGTTTAACTTTGTTTTATTTATTTAAAATGTAATACTTTTATGGATAAGTTTCTTATACAATTTGTTTTATTATGATGAATGGCTATAACGTTTCAAAAATAATTAATGGTAACCCGTAATTCAAAGAAATCTGAACTATGAACATTTATCCATCAATTAAGGATTACCTCAATTCTATCTTAATTACCCTTTTAATTGACCTAATTAACAAACTTAATTCACTTTCACATAAGGAAGTCAAATTTAATCAAATTGGTTCACTTCTTTCACATGTTTACATCATGATATGCATAGTTGTTACATGTCGTTATAGCAAACTCTAGATATGTGTTATATACAATTGTAACCAACATTTCATAGTTGTTATATATCATGGTAATCAACACTACTGAATTATTATATATCATAGCTAACCCTACGCAAGAGTTATATATCATGAAAGCCGATTATACATAATTCTTTATTATATGATGGCCAAAACTACAAAGATATTCTATGTCATGATATTCAACACTACAACGTTTTTGTATACCATGATATTCAACAATACAAATTTATTATATATCTTGTCATCCAGTACTATAGAGTTATATATTATGACAGTCAATACTACATCATTTTATATACAATGATAGCCAAGCATACATAGTTGTTTATAGATATCATATATCCACACTACAATTGTGGTAAACAACATGGTAGACAACATTATATACTTTGATATACCATGATAGCCAAACATACATAATTGTTTTATATAACATAATATCTAACAATACAAAATTGTTATATTTCATGATATCCAACATTACATAACTGTTATATACCATTATAGCCAAACCTAAATAGTTTTTTTTTATTATCATGATATCCAACAGTAAAGCATTGTTATATATTGTGATAGATAGCACTACAAAAATTGAAATACTATGATAGCCAAACATATACATTTTTTTATATATCATGACATCCAACGCTACAAAATTTAATATACCATAATAGTCAAAGCTATATAGTTTCCTATATATCAGTATATTCAACAGTACAAAATTGTTATGTATCATGATATCCAACTATACATATGTTAGGTAATATGTTATATGTTTGTTTGTCAGTACATCTCTTTATGCCGATGAAACTATAGGTAATCCACCGAAATGCTTCGATCAATTATCGTTGTTTAAAATTGTTTTATAACAAATGGATCGACAATTGCACAAGTGAGGTACCAAACATTGAAATAACATAGAGCTTACCGCACTAGTGCTATTGTCGATCCAAATAAAACAATAAAAACACATTTGAAAAAGACTGATTTTGCTTACGAAACAACGAGTTGATTTTATGCTTTATTGATCCCATGTTTATTTTGCTCAATCAAAATCGAGTTTGTTTACATTTTTAAAAAAAAAGTGTGATAGAGTAAATCAAATAACAAAAAAAGTAATTAGAAGAAATTGAAAAAATAATTAGATGAATAACGTTAAATGAATTAGAACAAGTTAATAAATAAATGAATAAACAAATGAATGAACGAATAAATTAATTAGATTAAACAATTTAAAATAAATTAAAACATAAATATATAAATGAATAAATGAACAGTTTAACTAGAATGAGTACTATTGAACGATGTAAAAAATAAATGTTTGATTAGTTAGAATATATAAATACAAATAATGAATCAGAAGACCGGTAAATAAATAACTAATTAAATAAAAAAATGATACATTAATCAATGTGTTGCATTAAATCATTGAGAATAACTAAACAACAAACAAATAAAGAAACAAAAAATAAATAAACAAACAATTAAAAAAACTAATATTAAGTAAACAAAGACGTAAACACACACATAAACTAAAATCAACGTGAGGAGCAAATAAATGAGCAATTATATAAGTAAACAAATTAATAAGCAAACAAACAAACAAATAAATACACAAACAATAAATAAATTAGCAAATAAAGAAATAAATAAACTATGATAAAGGTGAAAAGCAAAATTAAGTTTGCCAAAAAGTTGTTTTGACATCTGGGAAAAGTGAGGAACGATTGCGTCAGGCTCCATCACAGAACGAAAATAGAAATTTAGATTATCCAAAAACAATTGTTGGTTTTTTTCTTTTATTTTCGAAGGAAAATGTTTTCCTTAACACAGTATCATAATGAGTTTGTTTTATCATTTAGTGTAATATTTTTAAGCTGTGACTGAAAATCCAGCTTCTATAAGCTACTATTAATTAAGACCCACTGATGGGAGTTAAAAATGCACCCTACTGATGGGAATAAGCAAATACCCACTGATGGATTTAATAATGCACCCCACTGATACGATTTAACAATGCACCCCACTGATGGGATTGATCAAAGACCCACTGACGGGATTTAACAATACAGTTTAATGTTTTATAAAACACCTTAAAAGAGAGGCCATAATGTAAGAAGGCCCATATCACCTCGCCTAGCTAGCGAGCGTAAAAATACCTCCTGATTTTGTTTCGTTTTATTTCAACTTACTTGTTTGATGAGCAACTTAACATGCTCTGTGAGATGAGCCTAATGTTCTAGAATATCTAAATTATCTTATAACATAAACATAATACATTTTATCCCTCACGTGTTTTTGACAACTGCAAGATAATTTTGAAATACACTATTCAGATATACTTATAACCACGCTATAATATGAAATATTATGTAACAACTACTTATATTTCACTTGGTCTAGCCCAAGTAGCCCGAGCCCTGAAGTCGCCACTGATATGTATATCGTACACGGACGATAGTCCGTGTACATAATATTGCTATGTGAGGTTTTTTTGTCTTGAAGTACACTTTTAAAAATCAACATTTTTTTTATATCTCAACCAAAAAAAGAGAAACCTACATAATCATGGAGATAAAATTATTGCGCATCTTTTGAGCTTTAAAATTTGAAATTTGGTCAATTACAATACAAGTTACATACAAAGTTATACGAAATTAAAGCATGATGTGAGGTGATGCAAAATGTGTAACCACATTTTGGAAGACACATTGTCTTTTA
>JARUHE010312473.1:0-11936 GCA_031471125.1 Archaeomysis grebnitzkii | reverse complement strand
ATAATATTAACAACATTCAGCAACATTAACACCAATAATAAAATCAACATCAATGATATTATAACCATTAATACTGTAACAACGTTAATTAAAAAAGTTGATGGTAATGATAACAATAATAATGTAACAAAAAAATAAAAACATAATATCAATGGCAATGGTAATAACAATAATAATATCAGCAATAATGATAACAAAAATGACAAGCTACAACATTGAAATGCCAAATAATGAAATAAAAAACAAAATTGCAATTCTTAAATTGAATCAAACACATAAACAATCATAATGTGTAAATGTATTTCATATTTCAATAAAACAGTCAGAGGTATTAATAAGAGTAACGCAAACAAGTATTAATGATTGATATAATTAACATTGAAATCATAGATTCTTTTATTATATCGTGGAATTAATAATATTAACAAAGATAGTATTATTAGTTATTGATTACGAATAATAAAAACAATAACATTAATGGTCGCACTAATATAGTATTAATATAATGATAACAATCATAGATTAGTGATTTTCGTCTGCGCTAAAAAGCGACATCGTCAATATTCCTTTAATTAAAACCAAATATTTAAAATCAATTATTTGCGTAATAGTTAACATAAATGACAATGATAATTAAAATAATGATAATTAAAATAATGATAATAAACATAAATGACAATAATAATTAACATAAATGACAATAATAATAATTAACATAAATGACAATGATAATTAAAATAATGATAATAAACACAAATGACAATAATAATTAACACAAATGACAATAATAATAATTAACACAAATGACAATAATGATAATTAAAATAATAATAAATAATATAAATGGCAATAATGATAATTAAAATAATATTAACTAACATAAATGACAATAATGATAATCAAAATAATAATAATTAATATAAATGACAATAATGATAATTAAAATAATAATAATTAACATATAGGACAATAATAATAATTAACATAAATGACAATAATGATAATTGAAATAATAATAATAAACATAAATGATAATAATGATAATTAAAATAATAATAATTAACATAAATGACAATAATGATAATTAAAATAATTAATAACATAAATTGCAATAATAATAATTGAAATAATAACAATTACCATAAATGACAATAATGATAATTAAAATAATAATTATTAACATAAATGACAATAATAAGAAGTAAAAAAATAATAATTTCAACATAAATGACAATAATGATAATTAAAATAATACTAATTAACATAAATGACAATAATGATAATTAAAATAATAATAATAAACATAAATGATAATTATGATAATTAAAATAATAATAATTAACATAAATGACAATAATGATAATTGAAATAATACTAATTAACATAAATGACAATAATGATAATTAAAATAATAATAGTCAACATAAATGACAATTATGATAAGTAAAATAATAACAATTAACATAAATGACAATAATGATAATTAAAATAATAATAATTAACATAAATGACAATAGTGATGATTCAAATAATAATAATAATTAACATAAATGACAACAATGATAATTAAAATAATAATAATTAACATAAATGACAACAATGATAATTAAAATAATAATAACATAAATGACAACAATGATAATTAAAATAATAATAATTAACATAAATGACAATAATGATAATAATAACAATCGTTTTATGATTCATTTCCTCAACCTTGGTATCAGCTGAGAACGAGTTCTACAATTGGATGGAGGTGCACAGAGTGGAAAAATCCGAATCTTTACAACAGGAATTCGGGAATTGAAAAACTCATGGAAGGATTGTTAAAAATTTAAACAATGGCTAATTAGGCAATATTTTGAGGGGATCCTTTGTTGGTGTAGCTTATGGACATTTTTTTCTGTATAAAGTTCTTTGTTACTTGGAGGTGATATAGAAGATATAGATCATGCGAGTTACTCATTATAGTAATCTTAATTCCTTCTTTTATTTTTATCAAAACTAAACATTATTCACTATTATAAAAGTGAAATATATGTTAGCCATTTTATGTCAAGTAAATCGATAATCAATTCAAAAGTTTTTAATTTAAATAATTAATTGAACATTCACAAATCAGTTAATTAATAAAAACAACATCATACACTGTTAATGAGAAACTACATCCCTAGGTTGCTATTTTAACATAGTTACAATTAAATTTTTTCATAATTTCAACCATTACGTATAAATGTCGTGGGTCAGTCCACGTCATCTTAAACAATGTATCACCTATAGGCGTTGACTTTAAAGTTTTTGTCATTACAAGACATCACTTTAAGGTTTTTATCACTACAAGGCGTCACTTAAAGGCATTATCTTTAGCAACGTGTAACTATTGCGTCACTTATGCTCAGTATTTTACTTATTGGCGTCAGTTTTATTCAATTCAACACTGTTATGCCATTTTCATTTGTCATGCAATGAATTAGTCAAAAGTTTATATTTTTAGAAACTGAATATTGAAATATGTTTGATAGACTTCTCTTTATTCACAGGTCACCAAAATATTTCTACACAACTACACTTTTAAAAATATTTTCAACAATTTAAAAGACAAGTAAACTATATGAGGTTTTATAGTTCATCATAGCATATTCATGATAGACAATGAAGATGGTTTATAGTCTGACAAATGAAAGAAAATTAACAAGACTATAAAGGTGCAATTGTTTATTATTTTTAAATTTGATGCCTTTAACTATATGTATTACCAAGTTAAGCAACATTGTTCGAAACGATATGAAAATCAAGCAATATATTTTTGCGCTAATAGCGTGGTACCACGCATTATGATTTTATTAAAAATACAAATATTGTTATCGATAAACTATATCAACTCATACCATTATTTTTTTTATAATTATTGTTAGCCCTTAAATTTATACAAAAACATTTCATTGACCTTTGATTTAGTGAACGAGAAAAAAGATCATTAATAAAAAAGTGGATGTCATTGTTACTTCAAGGTGCAAAGGTCTAAAATGATGGAACAATGTAAAACATTTTGACATGTGAAACTACATTCATTTAGTTTCCTCTAATCTATTTAGAACAACATTCATCCTCATTCTTACAACTATTGTTTTCGTTCCTTTCTACAGTTTCACTTTGAATACATTTTGGACGACTTAGGTTGAAATGTAACATTATAAGCTTGAATAAAAGTAAATGTTAAAGATGGAATTCATAAATTAAGATTTCCTATATTACTTATATAACTCGAAAGAAAACTTCAAACTAGCCATATATCATCACAGAAATATCTCGTGAAGCAAACAAATATTATTTCAAATGAAGCCATGTTTAACACTTGTGGACTTCCGGACAACGACGATGACGTAAAGTAAAACCTATATAGATACATAATTGAATAACAATTACAAAAACAAATATAAAGCTGTCCAAAAAATAACAACAAATCGTCCTTGACGTGTCAAAATAACTCCAGCTGCACAAAGTAATGGAAGAGATATATGGAAAACAGGATTACATCATTCACAGCAAGCTAATCTAGAACGGCTTTGATTTGTACCGAGAAAATTCAGAAAATATTTTTCATATCCTCAAACATTCGTCTCTGTCGTATATTTGTTTTCTTGCTCAACAAAAGACAAAGTTTTTTGGGGATTAAAAATTCTGAGGCAAGAAAACTTTTCTGGCACACTGGTGCTGAGCGTGAAAAGGATTTGGAATGTTCACGAATGTCGCCCACAATAACACGAAGCTCATCCGCGGATCTCTTCCTACTTGCAGGATAAACAATCAAAGGTGACACGTGGGAGAAATTTCAGGAATTCTTCAGCTGGATTAAACAATTCGATTTTTTACATTTGTAATGAGTCCCAACATAATAATAATAACAATTCTTCAAATTTATACATGCAAAGAGCATTCATCACCGATCAAGACAATCCGATGGTTAATATAATTAAACCAATTCATTAACTTGTTTCGAAAATACGAAATATTTTTTAATAAACTTCATTATATTTTTAGAGGTGGTAACAACCACAACAAATTTAAGAATAGCTAGATTGATAACCAGATAGGACCGCCAGATGGTCTGGAGATTTCAAGAGGTGAATGGTCTCCAGTCCTTCAATTATCAAAATAATAATGAAAATAAATAAATTATATTTGCAAGATATTTTTTTTAATTTTTATGTATTTTCAATACATATTTAATATGGCAACGCCCTGTTATATGGTTTACATAAAAATTGAATTAATAGATCAGTATTGTGTTGAACAATGTTCAGGATATAATAAAGTGTTAACTAAAATCAACCATTGGTTGCACCAAGACATGTAAATCACTCAAGCAAAGTTAGTTCAGTATAAATTTGTAGTAGAATACAACGTAGAGTGAAAAACATGGATTTGTTATTTTTGCAAATATTTGACTATAATGTTGTGTTCCAGAAACAAAAGTTTTACAGCCTTGATAACGTACAAAAATTACACCCATAGCAACAAGAGAAGAAAAAAGAATACCTCATTAAGTTAGGCCTATATACAAGCCAATGAGCATCACATACTTAGAGTTTTTACTTGAGTTTTATTTTTTTTAAATACTATGGTTCGTATGTCATTATGTTGGTAAGAGTTTTCTTGGACTGATTAAATGAAATCTAAATCATAAATGTTTGTGGTTGATTATTTTAAAAAAATTATCTATAAAAAAAATAGGAAATAGTTCAAATTTTAACGTTTTTCATAATCTTCTTACAATAAGAAAAAGAAAATTCTAATTCAGTTGGTACAAGTTATAATGGAATAAACCAAAATTTAAATTTTAAAATGTTTATAAATAAGTATAAAATAAAGTAAAAATACAAACATTTTGAATGGTCTTAGTATTCCCCTCATGTTACATTGGAGAAAACGTTTATAAAAAAAATAACCACAACAGAAAAAAATGGCAGTATAATGAATACTTCGCTTTGCTGCGATTCAGTTATTAAAATCTCAAAAAATTGAATAATTATAATTATGGAATTGAACAATTAAATTCGATTTGGTTGTAGAATTCATAATTAATGCTTCACACAACATTGCTTGATTTAATATTCATTGGAAAATGCGATTCAGTGATTCAGTAATTCAGTGGATTTAATCGATCATGTATGGTGCGCAATTTAATTAATTTTCCTGATATTTACTTTATGTGTAAGTAAATACAAGACTGACGATTTTTATAACACTTTGACTATATTATGATCATTTGTCTTTAGTATCCATCATATTTATACTGGGCTTTTAATGCTTATGAAACCATTGTAATAAATTATTAGTTGGAGAACAACCTTAACATGTTTCTTGAATTCGTTCATATAGTGTATCTTCGATTTTCTGTATGATGAAGGAATCATTTAAAGTCATTAGTGTCAAATAGTTAGTCATATTAGGTGCACAACTGAATAATCTTTACAGATTTAGTACTGTATACAAATCTAAAACAGGAAAAACTAGAATATCGATGAGCAGAATTAACTGATCCAAAATTGAGAATTTTGTATTAACACCAGATGTCATCAAACACTCAGCCTTAAAGGTATTACATTCGGGACAGAATCCTTTTAAAGAACTAATTACGATCTTTAATGTTGTCTCAATTTTAATTTGGACTACAGTGAATAAATTATATCTCAAATAAGACCAATAGTTTTAAATATTTGAATAACGGAAAACTACAAAAGCTATTAAAAATAGAATTACACAAAAAATAAGAAACTGCCTCTATTGGAGATTTAAATACATACATTTTGCAACATCGCAGTGACAATGAATAATACATACTTTAAAAGTCAAATTATAGAAGAGTAGTAAATTGTAAAACAAAACATTAACAACTTACAATTATATTGAATTTAAATAAAGATATTGATGATATTTTTCACTAGAAACCAAATCAGGAAAGACAATACACAAAAACAAAGAAAGACGAATCCAAACAAACAGAACGATAGAAGAATTCTTTGTTTCATGTTAACAAAAAAAAACAAATTGAAATTGGTTAAGCAATAATGGCAAACAATTACTTCATTAAAACAAATTATCATCCTGCATTCTAATTTAACTTACATTTAAAGCACTTTTAAGGGGCTGCTACTTAAAAAGGTAACCCCATTGTTCTCTTATATGGCTGGTACTTAAAAAAAGGGAAGTACATCCATTGTTCTTTTTCATTAATTTAAAACTTTTTTTTAAGTATTTTTATTTCATCAAGTTGTAACTTAATAATGTTAAATTGAATCTATAAAATAATTTGAAAACTTGAAGTCTTTGTTTCTTTTAATTGTAAAAGTTATCTTAATTCATTCCAACAAATGCTTAAGATGGAAAAGCATGTGCATTTGAAGATGATGTTCTATGTAACATTCTGTTATTCTTTATTAGTGAAAACTTAATAGCAGTTATTATAGTTTTGCTTATAAACACGAGTTCCAATTAATGATTTTTTAAATTATAGCGAACAACCTAACAATTGCATTAAGTAAAGGATATGTTTTATTAACGGCAAAAACAATGACAATCATTTAAATGAACAAATATATTTATTATATAATAACAGCAATTAAATACATTGCAAAATATGGAAACATTTGCTATTGCCAAGTATGTTGCAAATATTTTTCCTTTAATAAACTGATTGAAACGAAAGAATCATCGCGTGAGCATCCGAACATCCAAGGGATGGTTAGCATCACGTGTTGACCATGTTGACGCACCAACAATTATTGCCACAACGACACAAACACGTTGAAGTTAACATTGAAAATTACCATTATTGTGCATGACGAACTCGTCCTTATGGCTGACAAATGGTTCAGGTCACATTGAGAAACACTGGTTGAAAAAAGCAAAAGGAATTCTAGAGACTGTGGTTGGTTAACCGACATGCAATCGAAACTTCGTCGTTTAGATGTTTGGTTAAAATTGTAGATTGATTTTTCTATATATGGTTTTTGGTAAATAATATATAGAAATACTTAATAAATATTTTCTATAAATAATTAAAAAAAATATATATAAATAAATAAATATTATATATAAATATATACATATTATAAATAAACAATTAATAAATATTATAAATAAATAATTAATAAATAACTAATAAATAATATAAATATTAAATAATAAAATTTACACAACTAAAGGTGTTTAAAGTTGACATTATAATACCACTATATCTTAACAGATTCATTTTTGGAAATATCTGAAACTAGGAGACAAAGTAGGGCTACGTAATTTTTATAAGTCAATTGATGTTGGTTACTTAAACACACAAGTTGACTATTAATATGCGTATTGAATCGTATATGATTAAATACAAACTATTTATAGGTAAATACCATTACTATTAATCACATTATACTAACATAAGTAAATTTAAGCACAAAATAGTTCAACCCGATAGTCTCTGAAAAGTATGTTTCGTAGGGATTCAAATCCATTTAAATTATTGTTGAAACAACCCTTATTATGTAGAAGAATTTGGCGACAAAATATATTATAAAGGTTTAAAAATGATTAAAGTGGTTAACATTTTCACGCTGATTCATCATTGCTATAAGGACTTGAATACATTGAAGTTAGTGTTGAAAACAGCCTTAGCAAACATTATTTTGTGGCAACATTCGTCGCAGGTTTAATTAGCAACACAACACAGTGGCACGTGACCAAACAAACATGTTTGAGCGACACTGCAAGTGAAGGAACTAATTACCTTCCTTCCACCTTCACCTCATCTGCTGCATCGTTCATCCCTGAAAGTATCTTTGTTGTCTTGCTGATTGTAGGTCGAGATGTTATTAAACAGAGTTTATGGTTTTCAATCATTTTCCAATGCATAATAATTAATATTAAACTAATTGATTATACATTTATATATTTTTTCAAAACATAAAACTACAAATAACTTTAGTCTATTATAATAATTAAATAAACTTAATTTAAGAATAAATAAATAAAAAGATCATTTATGTATTGATAATATTTTGCATTTATCAATTTTATGTTAGCAAAGAAATACCTTACAGCGCAAAAAGTTGTTTTTGTTCAAACATTATAAGCAGTTTTGTAATTGCATTGTCTTAATTTCAGATACAATTGTTATGCTAATTAGCAGAAAATATTTGTAAAGTTCAATTGATTGCATATCTTCATTTAACCACTTTATTCCTAGTTACTTGTTGCGAATAAGGAATGGAACACAGCAAAGTTAGTGCTGAAAACTATCCAAGGATGAATATTTAACAGATAACTTATTTCTCCCATAATAACTAGCATACATAGGAGTTTACATTGGAAATAGCATTTATGTTATAAGATGTTGTTCTATTCGATGGGTTTAATGGTTAAGTATTGACGATGCATTAACGATTTTATTTTTATAATGGTTATTTGACATTCTGGAACACCTCAAGGACGTCTCTATGACATTATTGCAGCAACAAACATTAAATATGGAATAAAACAATGCTTTAAATGCCTAACATATCTTCACCCTTTCCCTCAACCCAAATAAAGGAGTGTCTCTGGTGGGGGGAGAGGGAGGGTTGGTCATCAGGTGGAGACTTCTTTGCGCTGCTGCTGCGTCCCACGCGATCCTCACCCACTGAGAGACTTGCATGAACTGGTTAACACTTTGACGACCTTGGAATATTCAGGAAAGGTTATTTTCAATACTAACTTCAATGGATTTTAACCCTTATGAATATAGTTATGCAGGCGTTAGATGGTTAACTCTCCGTTGCTTGTTGTGATGGAATATTAATGTTCAATAAAAGTGTTTTTTAATTTTAGAATTAATTTGTTTCAGCTTTTATAGCAACAAAATATATAGTCGTTGTAGGGTTCAAATGTTGTCATTTCAAAAACATTCTCCAAATGAATTTGTTCTCCGTTTCCATTTTGAAATTTAAAACAATTAACTTCTTTAAATTGTACATCATTGAAGAAAAATATTTGATTTACAATAAATGGGTTGGGCATCTACATGCCCGATACTGCATCACGAAGGTAATTCATTGGTTCTTGATGCAAACATTATGGTTTGTTTGCATCATACATTGTTCTATCCTTTTTACATAAACTAGTTTAATGTACATTAAAAATATTAAAATATAATTTTGTAACATAAAATTAAAGTTTTTTTTTGAACCACAAACAACCTTGCTTTTCAATCATAACATTGTAACAAAGAAACATTAACAAAAGTTTTGTTTGCGTTAAACATTACCCTAAAAAGCAATTCGTTTTTGTGATAGCATTTGCATTTCAGGATTTTCTTTAGAAAACAATTAAAAACAAAGCAAATTTTTACAGTCAACTCAATGAAAAAACAGAACATTACTGGAGATTAACCATGTAAATGTGAACCCATAACATTTTCCAATGTTGAATTATTATTCATACAAGAAGATAACATTTGTTTTAACCATTGTGTTATTGTTTAAGTTTATCATTATTATTATTTTTTATTATTATTATTATTTTTATTATTAGTATTATTATTATTTATACAACAAGATGACATTTGTTTTAACCATTTTGTTATTGTTTAAGTTTACCAGCATTTAAATCAATTGAAAACCAAAATATTCTAATCGATTTTTCAGAATATTGTAATAATGTGCAAATAAATACAATGTTTCAACGAACAATTTATAACATGTTTTTTTTATAAAAAAAATCAGTTTTCAACATTTTTTAAGTTATAAATCAATGAATCATTTAAATTGAAAATCGATAATAATTTTCATCTGTTTTTTAACGAATAAAAAGCTTTAAAAATGAAAAATATACTATTTGAATTAAAGATGTTTTCAAAAATTCAAAAAACTCAAAATAAATATAAAAACAGAACTATTAACATTTTAAAAACCAATTAACTTGCATAACTTAAAATAAATTAAATAATTACTCAAATTTGGTAGATTGTTACCTAGATAAATAAATATTTGGTTAATCTAATTCTATTTAAAAATAACTATTTCTCAAATTTAAAAAAACAAAATTAAAACTTAAATATATCTGCCATTGTCACAGACTATAACCACTCGACTATCATGCAATTAATTACAAGCATAAACACAAACAGAAGTCGAACGAATGACCTTCAAGATAATTTACCTTAAAGACATTTTAAAAAATTGTGAAAATTATCTAAAAATAATAATTGTGGTTTAATTATTTACAATTTTTATCTCAAAATTTCAACTATCAAACAAACTGAAAATTATAATGATTTGTGAAACTGAACTTTATTAGTATAACAAATATTAATAATAATAACAATAATGATAATTATGTTATAACCCATATTAATAATAATAATAATGATAATTATGTTATAACATACATTAATAATAATAATAATTATGTTATAACACTCATTAATAATAATAATAATTATGTTAGAACACATATTAATAATAATCATAATATTATCACATTTATTAATAATAATACTATTATCAATAAACTAAATATAGACGGAGGTTGATTTTCAATTACATATTAATAGCAAATATGATTATTAATTACTTATGAACACTTCCTACAATATTGCTTCATTGAAACTGACTAGTAACTCACAATCTCAACAATTAGATCATTCATACTAACTCACTCTAAATTATACACGATCACTCACACTTATTAACGATCACTCACACTTTCTAATGATCACTCACACTTTCTAATGATCACTCACATTTTACAGCAATCAATCACTGTTTATAATCACTACTCACACTTATTCACGATCGGCCACATGTAATCAACATCACTCGCATATTCAATATTACTACACCTCACATTCAAACTTATTCATATTCACACGTACTCATAATCACGCAAAGTTATTTGCTAGTACCCTTACCTTCTATTCATCCTGATAAAATACAAATAATTGAGGCTTTCATATAGTGGATCTCATAGAATTTACCTGATCTCTGCTCACTTCACATATCAATTTTAATACTACTACCCTAACGATATGGAGTTGAAATGGCACTCCCTCCAAATATACGAGATTTTAGGGTGAGACAATCGCGTTCAACTTCCCAATAGTTTGGAGCAGATATGAAATTATGCGTATGCAGCATTAATATTATGGGTATGCAGCATTAGTCTTATGCGTAGGCAGCATTAATCTTATCCACTCAGCCATCATCGTTCAACTATTAACAATCATGTTTATCTCTCAAACCTCCGCTGACAATTGATTCAACAGAATTTGATGACATACGATTTAAATAATTTAAATACAACTAAATGCAATGCACAGCAACATCTAATATAAAAATATCAGATTCAACAACTTCAGAAATTATTCATTTAAAAAAATCAACAAAATGCTATTAATAATATTATAAAAAGTGCATGATACGAATAATAAAAGAATGAATGGAAATAAAACAATAGAATAATTAATGAGAATAACAACAGAATAAGCGAAAAAAAACGAATAAAACAAGTAACGAGAACAACAACAGAATAATTAGTAAAAAATACTATAATAACCAATAACAATAATGAAATACAAATAACTAACCACGTCTGTAATGCATAACCAAATTTCAAGTGTTTAATCTTAATCGATTAGCTTATCAGTAAAAGAATTAAATCAATGTATAGATTTATTTCCAGCGACTTCATAACAGCATAACTAATGTCCTTACCAATAATTATGATAACAATAATACAATTACTAGTTTTCAATAATTAATGTGTTTACCAATAATTATAATAATAATAATATAATTAGGTTTATTATAATTAATGTATTTATCAATGACAATTACCCATAGACTTATAGACTGCGCATCGCCCATTCAATCAATGTTTCAAAAACGTGCCGAAAATTTGAGACCCACAGA
>JARUHE010312462.1:0-11936 GCA_031471125.1 Archaeomysis grebnitzkii | reverse complement strand
ATTATTCTTGTTGATATTATTATTATTTTAATTATAAATATTATTTATATTATTATCATTATTTTTATTTTTGTTGTTGTTAATATTATTGGTGTTATTAGAATTATTACTATTATTATATTTGCTTGTGTCATTAAGATTATTGTTGTTATTGTAATTTTTACTATTATTATTATTTTACTTCTGTTAATATTGTTGTTATTATTCTTGTTGATATTATTATTATTTTAATGATTGATATTAATTTTGTTGATATCATTATTTTTACTTTTGTTATTGTTATTATTATTGTTGTTATTATAATTATTATTATTAGATATGACATATTTATTTGTGTCATTAATATTGTTGTTGTTATTGTTATTTTAACTATTATTATTATTATTTTACTTTTATTATTATTCTTGTTGATATTATTATTATTTAAATTATTAATATTATTTATATTATTATTTATATTTTAAGTTTAGTTATTATTAATATTGTTGGTATTATAATTATTATTATTGTTATATTTAATATTGTTGTTCTTATTGTTAATTTTACTATTATTATTATTTGACTTTTGTTATTATTCTTGTTGATATTACTATTTTTTATTTAAATATTAATATTGTTTTTGTTATTTTTACCAACTTTGATATTACTACTTATTATTATTGTTTTTGTTGTTGTTTTTATTATTACTATCTGAACTGGTTTCCGAAGTTTTTTTGATCAGTATGTATTATAAATGTTTTAATTATTGGTATGCTTACAAAACTTATATTTTTAAATAATCAAGTCTAATTAAACTGTGAAAAACCAGCTTTAACAACTGACCCCTGATTAGGGTTGTTGTTGTTGCTGGGGCGGTGGATGATTTGTGGATTCTAAACAAATTTTGCCAATTTTTCAAAACAACCTAAAATAATTTTACAGAAAAGTTTGCTTAAATGAAAATAAAGAAAAAAAAATTCTATACTGGTGTCACTAAAGATTTCTTTTTGTGCAATCAATATTTATTTATTAAAACATACATTTTATAAGAAAATTGAAATTCATGGTTAACCGAAATTTCAAGGTTTAAAGAACAAATGAAAGAACTGAAGATTCTAAGGTAGAATGCCTGAAGGATTTTCCTTTGTCAAAGTTTATTGAATGATAAAAACTACATAGGCGTAGCTATTCCGATGTCGTCGTCGTCCTTGTCGTCGTCGGCGTTAGACAATGACTTGAATGCTTATATATCGTTTATACTAATATTATTCATTTTCATACAGGCTTAGTTATTGGTTTTAATATATTACTAGGTATTTTTATTTTATTTTTTATTTTTTATCTACATTTTTTTCATCAAAATAACTAAGGTGAATTTTTTCTAAAATGATGTTTTCTCACTTTGTAACACCATTTTTGATTTGATAATTTTAGAGAATTTTTTTTTAAAGTTACTGAATGAATCATCGCGAGACATTTGAACTGTCTGGTTCGTGGATTACTAGTCTCTTTCTTTTCCCAACCCAAATACCCAAACAGTTTCTCCTCATACAATATGTTCTTTAACCTTGTTCCTCTAATGACACCACCATTTGCGACAGTCTGCTTGGTTTATGGGAAAATGGGTTAAGTAGGGAGTGGCTTGCATATGTCTTTATCATAGATTACAGAATATATTATGATTATTGATTATTAATTATTATTATATTGGACTGGACATGAACATTACAATATTTATATATCAATGACATATGTAGGCTACATTGTAGTATTCAATCACTACATTTACAACTTATAAATTATTTGAATTCAACAATAATCTGTAATTTCTATATATATATAAAATATATTGTTGGGCATAATAATTGAAGACCAGTATCTATGGATCGCTCCCATATAAATGCTAGACTGAGGAACATTTGCAAGCAAGATGGAAGTTTGTACATTAACTACCACAATGCTCAATAAAATATAACCACATCTGGCAACTCTCACATTGAGGGAATACATACAAATGCAGTAATCCTAGAGTTGAGCAATGACCAGGCTCAGTCACAAGTTTACAAATTCGACCTACCCAAATCATCTCCCTTAAATTTGTTCTGACATTAACTTATTAGCGAATTACCATTGCTATCCAAATTTTCTCACCTTAATTTTGTGCATTATACTTAGGGGTATTGGTATATTCATTTATTATTACTTGCCCATTGCAAGATATTCAGATTGTGCCTGTAAAAAAAATATTTATTCTAAATTACTATTGTTTACTTTGTAAAACCCATCAGTGGGTCTCATTGCTCAAGCTCATTAGTGAGGTGTATTGTAATTACCATCAGTGAGCCTTTGTTCAATTCCTCCTTGGGTTCATTTTTCATCTGAATACTTATTTATAACATCAGTAGTTTCATTTTATCACACCCACAGTGGATTTGGTAGAGTTAGGCTCAAATCAATGGTAAATATTAAGGTAAATTTATTTTCAAAGTATATACATAATGTTCTTTTTTTTACATAAATTAATAAAAACCTGTTTTTTTAATATCTATGTACATTGTTTTAGGTATCTACTTGACAATTCTGTGGTGGAAACAAATGTAAAATCAACAGAAATATCGCAAGAAAATCAAGCCGTTAATGATGATGAAGAACCACCAAAAAAGAAAGTGAAAGTTACAGGTAAGAAATGATTTGATCAATAACTAAATGTATTAATGCATATACTGCCATATGGAATAAAATTGATTAATTTGTGTTGAAAATTATATTTACTGTCAGAGTATAATCTTATTCTCATTATACCATTGGTTAAGATTTTTTTTTAATTTGTATTATATATATATAGCTGTTGTATATTGCATTTGACAAATAATTTATATATTTAAAAGCACAGAGGTTTTTTTTACGATGAGCAAGAAACTTTTTTAATAAATCTTGTCAAGTTAATGTTATAATGAATGATTATTACAATGAAAATACAAAAATTATTATGGTCATTACTAAGAGCAGAAAAAAACAAACTTTTGACTTAGGTTAATTGTAACTTGGCTATCATAGATAGTTGTAGAATTGATATCAATGTGTTATCTCAATTTTTTGTCCCTTCAAACCCAAAAATGATCTGTAATATGCTTACAATTATGCAATAAAATCATGACATCCTGCTTTATTATCAAGGCTTCATGAGGATGGCACAGTTTTTACTTTTTTTCAATTTTTATTCCAGAAATGGACCACTTAGTGACAATTTTTGAGTAAAAGAATACAAAAATTGAAAACTCAGGCACAGAAAAACACTCATTAATGACACCCAGATTATGATATAGGGCTTTTGTTGTAACAGTGCATAAAAAAAGTTGAATATAATTTAATGATTGATAAAAATTGATACACAATATATTTCGGAGGGGGCGATTACATGGCTCTTATATAACTAAGAATGAACTGTTTTGTTTTAGGTCGCAATAAAAACAGACCTTGGGTGAGCTTTGTGCCACGGACTGAAAAACTATGTCCCAGGTTGTGGGCAATTCCTGTTGGCCAAGCTGTTAACCGTGAATGCTGTACATACCCCAAGTGTGATTATATGCATGATGCTGAAAAGTATCTTTCCCTTAACTCTCCTGAGGCTGGTAAGATCTGCCACACATACAAGACTTATGGTTTTTGTCGTTATGGACTTGTATGTAGGTAAGAATGTTTCTTATTTCTCAAATTTATTTTACTATAAATAGATAATTAGTAAATATTATTGATTTATAAATTAAATTATGTTTTGATTATTTAATATGAAAGTTCTGAATCATTCGGATTATAGGTTCAATGAACTGAAATATAGTATAATATAGTTATTTTGTTCATTGTGAAGATTATTTAATGATATTCCATAGAATTTTCCAATTCTATCATTATTTGAATTTGTTAATGTCAATTTATTATCTAAATTTATAATTAATGTAAGATAACAGCAATATTAGTTCATCTGTAATGTTTTTAAAATTCCAAATCTTTTCATTATACTCTCTTAGCTATAGTGGCAAGAACCTTTGAGTGATGATTAATTAATATTTTTCTAGGTATTCCATAGAGCATATAAAAGGTGTGAACAATGTCATTAATGAAGAGTTATACAAGTCTTGGAAATACAATCTTCCAGTAAAAAATAATCTTGCTGACGAGGTAATTGACCGATATTTTTTTTTGTCTAAATATATGTTAAGCAAATGATACTTTAAAAGGATTAAATTGATGTATGCAATTGCAGGTGAATAGCCTGGTTTTGATACAAATTGCTTTGATGTTAAAAGCAATAAATTGTTGTCGTCACAACTTGATAATCAGTGGGCAAGTTGTCACTATAAATTAGCATGGAGCCTTTGTTAACCTAACTCTAAAAGATTTTTTTATAAAAATATAAATTTCCAAAAAAAAATGAAAAAAGATAGAAGAAAATTGTTTTTATGGAAACAACAAGAATAACCACTAAATATATACTTTACTTGAATTTTTTTTAAATTGATCAAGAAAATCTTTGTTAATTTGCCTTGAAAACCAGCATCTTGCTCTTAATGACTGAATAACATAAACTTTATCTTGAGTTCATCCCATGCCATATATGCTCGTTCAATGGGTTTAAGTCCTTATGGTAACAAACTGGGATAGAAATAGTTGAACTAGGTATGAAAACATCAAAGTTAAAAGATTTAAATTTTGGTTTTATAATTTTCACCAATTTTTACAATAGTTCTTTCTGTATAAAAAAGCTAATAGTGGACATATATTCTCACTATAGTTGCTAGAATAACAATTTACTTAATGTTAGCCCAATTACCTGTGGTGTATAGTCTAGTCAAATTTTAATTTTTCAGTTGAAAATGAAGTTAAGGAAGAAGAAATACAACTTCTCAACTTCACTAGAAATTGTGAATGTTGTCCGTCCTCTCGTAAAAGAAAGAAAAGAAATGTTGAAGCAAATTAACGAAACTGATGTGAAAATTGAAAGTACAAATGGTGATATTGAAAGTGAAAAAAAAGTGTCTTTGAAAGTCAATTCTAACCTGGTTGAAGCAAAATTTTTAATGGATAGCTTGAATGAAAATTTGGCTGCACGCATTGGACCGGCTGCCGATGACGACTTGTATAAATTGAGATTTGATGAACGCAAAAAGCTTGTTTGGAAAGATAAACTTTATTTAGCTCCATTAACAACATTAGGTAATCTGCCTTTTCGTAGGGTATGCAAGAAACTTGGTGCTGATATAACTTGTGGTGAAATGGCGGTTGCATTACAGCTGTTGCAAGGTGAAATGTCAGAATGGGCTTTGATAAAAAGACATGAATCTGAAGATTTCTTTGGTGTGCAATTATGTGGAGGCAATCCTGAAATTATGACAAAATGTACACAATTACTTGCAGAAAGCAACTGTAATATAGATTTCATTGATATAAATATGGGATGTCCCATTGATCTCATCTATCATCAAGGATCAGGAAGTGCATTAATGAGAAGAGAGTTTGATGTAGAAACAATGGTGCGGTCCATGAGAAGTGTCACCAACATTCCGATCACTTTGAAAATGAGAACTGCAATATACCAAAACACCAAAGTTGCTCACACTTATATTAACAATGCTAAGCATTGGGGAATCGATTTGGTCACTGTTCATGGAAGATCCCGTGAACAGAGATATACCAAAAATGCAGATTGGGACTACATTGAACAGTGTGCTAAAGTTGCAGATCCGATACCTTTGTTTGGAAATGGAGATGTGTTCACCTACGATGATTATAATTTACGCAAGACAACTACATCTGTGGCTGGCATGATGATAGGTAGAGGAGCCCTGATAAAACCATGGCTTTTCACAGAAATTAAAGAGCAAAGGACTTGGGATATCTCGTCTATGGAAAGATTGGACATATTAAAGGAATATGTTAATTGCGGCCTAGAACACTGGGGAAGTGACTATGAGGGTATTGAAAGGACTAGAAGATTCCTACTTGAATGGCTCTCTTTCTTGTACAGATATATTCCTGTTGGTGTTTTAGAATCTCCACAAGCTATGAATTTGAGACCTTACCCATATAGAGGTAGAAATGAGCTGGAAACTTTGATGGCATCCAAGAATTGTTCTGATTGGGTTAAAATTAGGTAAGTTTCTTTTCTTATTTTTTTAACAACATTTATTGAAAACAGCTTAGTTTTGGGGATTTTCTTTATGCATAGTGGGTGCTACAGGAATTTCAATAATTAAATAATGCTCTTTGGCTTACTGTGTAAAGAAGTTAATGACCATGTAGAGGAATTATTGTGGAATTTGTATTCAAGTTTGTCTGTGTATGTTCAAGAATCAATGACAGGACCTCATGGCCACCAATGTTGCTTGATACCCATATTTTAAAGTTGTATGTTCTTTTGAGGTAACCATTAAAAAATCACAGAAATGGTATCTTATATTGCATCCAATTGGTTAGTGATTTAACCTATGTTGATATATTACTGTGAAGTGTGAAGATCTATAATTATTTGCTCGTTAATTCTAGTATTTGTAATCACTTTGGTTGTACAGTATGAAGAATTCTTGCATGTAATGCTCTTTATTTTTCTTTCATGATATTTGTAGCATATACTGGAAAATGAAGATTGTACAAGTTTGTAAAAATCAGGAAAATTAATTTAACTATTAAATTACAAATGTTTAAATTTTATTCTTAATTTGGAAATCATTTTACCATCAATATAGGTAAGGCCAGGTCAATCTGTTTTTCGAGCATATACACGAAACGTCACATGGCAGCAGTAATAAAGTTAATTTGTGTAATCAAATAAAAACAGAAAGGTGTGTTGGTTAATTAAACAAAAAAACTAATTTCATTTTTTTTTTCAGTGAGATGCTCTTAGGGAAAGTTCCAAAAGATTTCCAATTCCTTCCAAAACACAAGGCAAATGCGTGGGGTTGATCATTTTATGATAGAAAATATGAAGAACTGTATTCATATTTTTGGAAACTGCTGGAAGATTTAAAAAATGTGTTTTATTCTACTTAAATATTTAAAAGATTTTTATATAATTTGAAGTTATAAGAAATAATATTGTTTAATTTCAAATACAAAACTTTTATATCTGAAGATTGTTATACAAAATTTAAATATGAGTCTCAGATTTGTTCTAGATCGAATTCTTTAGATAATATTTTGAATAGTTTTTGACAGTTCCCCAACCATGTTTCAGTTCTTAATATTTAAGATGATTATTTTCAATCATGCATAGTTCATTGCCTTGAATATATAAATTTATATTCAGTTATGCTTCAAAGATATAATGTTATGAAACATTGCCATTGAATAATATGAAAATTATTTGCCTAGTAACTTATAAACAATGTTTATTCAAATTATAAATTTTGTCGAGCTGGGCGTTATATTGTTTTTAGTCAAACTTTAATGAAATTTAAAAACTCCTTCAACAGTCATTGATATTCCTCTTCAAACAAAACGGTTTTTCCTTTGTCTAAGTTTCACATTTTTTGGCAAAATTACATAGAATAATGATTTAAAAAATACCTCGGACATTAAAACAACTTTTTATTGATAAAAATTAATATCTAAAAACTGAAAATTGATAAACTTCTGACATTGGAAAAGAATTACATAAGTCTTAAGTTCTTAACTTTGTTTCAATCGTTTGATGAAAGTTGAAACTACACAAAAAATTAGTAAGTGATAGTCACAAAATAAAACATTAGTTTTAAAAAATAATTCATTGTGCCATGTTTATTGCTGATATTTTTGTTCAAATGACCTTAGTTTCATCCTGCTTGATAAAGATTATTTATTTTAAGTTGAATGTTAGGGGAATTTCTAGTCCTAATTCACCAAAGAAAATTTATTACAATGTTTCCTTTTTAAATTAGTACACCACAAAACCCTACAGCTTATAGCCGAGACAAGTCAAAAAAGACCATAAATACCTAGTTATATCACCAAATTCAAGCTATAGAAAAAAAATTGTTTCTTATGAATAAATCAAGAGTGTTACCTCTTGGCTAAAAATGAAAAATTTGTCTATTTTTCCACTAGTTTACATAAGACTATTCTAAATGGTGAAAAAAATATTTTAATTGGTTGAATATATTGAAACGAGGTTGGATTATTAAAATTGTAAGATTGTTGTTGCTCATGATGACTACTTTTAATTTTATTTTCGAGCATTGCCAGAGGTGAAGCTCCACTAAGGTGTTGTACATAGCGCTCGGCATTGGCCCGTTTATTTATATAATAAATCCATCCACTAAGGTGTTACTATCTGTCATCAGCATAGTAACTGTATCCAAAATTTCAAGTTTTTTTGTTTGCCGACCTACAGTCATCATTTATACCTGAAATGAACAGTTATGAGGTTTCACTAAAAATTCACAAGTGATATATATTTTTAAAATTATTATTGAGATATAATTATTTTGTGGAGATGGTAATACTTTAACATATTCAAGTAAACACTTTGTGTTTTTGACAGTTTGGTCAATCAATCTTGACAACGTAATGGGCGATCTGAACTAGGTTTCACTTATTGGCGACATCAGCTTTCCAAATGAATTTTAAATTCATTTTGATTAACTTCAATTTGGTCCACATTTTTTCTTTTTCTGTAGTTTATTCTCATATTTATATAGGGTCTCTGTTCTTTGCTAGGTTTTTCTACCTTGCTCTGTTTCTCACGCATTTGTCTCGTAAACTGTTTTCCTGCAGATCTTGTATCCAATCTTTTTAATGGTTTAATCTCGTAAGACTCCACTACCATGTTCAATATTCTTCATCCATTCGAAATACATGGCCATACCAGTTAAATCTTATTTATCTGTAACATAACTTTTACTGTGCCTATTATGTATTCATTTCATATGTTCTTATACCGCATATCCACCATGGCATTCTCATCTCTGTCATGTTCATCTTATGTTTTCTTCACTGCCCATGTTTCGTAACCATAAAGCATAGGGGGTCGAATGTCCGTCTTGTACATCTTTCCTATCAGTCTTACACTTATTTTTCTGTCGCAAGACCCCTGATGCATTTATCCATGCATTCCGTTGTGCAATGCTGGGCAGTGGCCTGCTTATTTATATAACCAATCCATGCGTTCCATTAAGATTGGACTCCTAACTTAAGCTTTGCACTCTGTCACATGTGAGCCCAGGTATTTGAAAGCAGATGCTCTCCTCATCCATTTTCAGCCTTTTCCATCTTCTACTCCATTGAACCAAAAATATCCAGTGTTTAAGCCTCTTTCCATTTCTAACCTTCGGCGTGCCACCAGGACAGTGTCTTAATTTGTTGTGTGCAAATTAAAACTCACGTTCCTAGCATATTTAGGTTGTGAAAAATTGTTTAATTTGAAAATAAAGTGCAACACTTGTCTGGTTACACTGGTGGTTACTTGTGAAGAAAGAAAATCGCGAAAGAAGCTATCTTCAAACGTTTTCTCATAAACATCTTGCAGTCTAACAAGTCTCAAGGGTTCTTCTACCAGCATGTATTCAGAGACTCAGTCTTTTCTCTGGTTGCATTTCAATGTCCTCGCATAGTTTTGTTCTGATGTTTTATATTGTTTATTATTGTCGAATAGTCATTTAGTTTATTGTAATAAATCATTGATATTACTATAATATATTTGCTAAGGTACTACAAATATTGAAAAACTAAAGTTTTCAAATATCTTCAACAAAAGAAAATTAAGTTTACTGGTGTCATCAAATTTCATAATGAGTTGCAAAGATTGATGTTGTATAATTTGGCCCAAAGCCTCGAGCTGCTAACTGCTTAGGTTCAGCACTGCCAGGCTAGTTGATTAATACCTCCTAGAGATGAAACACTTCTACGATAAGGTCAACTAACCAAGTAGATGACCACTCTTGAATCAAAACAATAAATTTTAATGTACATTTTATTTACATCCACAGCGTTCTGCTACCATAGCTATAGCATTTCATAGAGTATTGAATACAGTTTTTGGGTAAACTTGATGTAAAGGTGATATTTTTTTTTTTTATTATAGAATATTATACAGCACATTAGCTACAATGGCAAAGAGTGCTGTCGCCAACAGCATCTGGTAAAGGTGATATTATATAGTTAATATTCTGCAAAGTTCATTTGCACTTGTTAACATTTGGTCATTTCCCAACAAGTGTGGTTTAAAAATGACTATCATCGTACAATTTTTGAAAATACTTCCTTACGATTGGTAAAAAGTTTTTTTGAAACGTAAGTAACGAAAGGGTTCATAATCACTAGGCTTAGTTTTACACGCTTTTAAATACATTGAAGGTAGATCAAAATTGACAACAATATGAGGAGGAAAACCATGTAACAATTTGATCAAGAAGGAACATATACTATATGGCATTATAAAAGTTCTCCCAGCAACATTTTTTATATTCCTTAGGTTTATATTTTGCTTGAATCATATCTAATTTTTACATAAAGGAAAAAAATATTCTCAGTTTTCAACTTTACAAATTGTTACTGCTTATGTCCAATAAAAGTATAATCACATTTCTTGTAAAAATAATTGTTAGGGTATTCCTAAATCATCAGTGTAAAATCCTTTAAGCTTTAAAATGGAAATTGTGATGTTTTAAATTCATGAAGATTAAGTGAATGGCCACAGTTCTAAAAATGTTAATTGTTTCAAAATGTATAAATACTATATAAACCTTCTTTAGTGATACAACTTTAATAATGTTTAGCTCTTTCTTACAAGTATGGTAAACAGTGATAGACTTACCTTACCTATAGGCTAAATAAGCTATAGCTGAGGGCCACATTCCATCGGGACCCTCCTTTTTTAAAATATATCGTTATTTTAACATTATTAAAAACGTATTTAACAGTAAATAACTACATTTATTTAATTTGTATTAAATTACGAAATCAATGTATACAAATTCTTGGGGTGTCAAGAAAACTGAAGAAATATTTTGTACAAACCTGATATAACTTTTACCATAGTGAACGATTCACACTTACAAAACGGATGCAATTACTAGAACTTTACAGTTTAGAATGCAGGTTTACGCATGTGCATCTGCATCCGACCGTAACCATTGTTCTGAATGTCGAGTTTCAACGGTAAAACTTTCGACTACATCTATTACACACAATGGTTCCTTTGAATACAAAAGTATTCTTAGCTGTTTTATTAAAAAAAATATTTTGATTTCATCGAAATTATCAGAAGTTGATTTCAATGACATAGCAAACAACAAAAATTTGGATTATATTTATCTCAGTGGACGCACAATGAGCTATCTCGCACAAAACCCCATCCATGGTGACTTCGGAAGATTCATGAAAGATTGCATAAGTTTTTTTTAACTAAATTACGTTCTCAAATAAGGAGATATTTTCCTCTCATTAAAAATGGATGGTTTAAAATAGAAAAATATTTTTGGGGCTTCTGCCAAAAAATCAAGCGACCTATAAAATTTATACCACACCGACCGAGCCACGGATGCGTAAAACGAGCTTGATATGCAACTGTGGATCGACGAATCCGCATCCGACCGTAACCACTCATTAGTGCAGAAAAAAAAACGCCTTTTTGGTTGTGTCCTCGCAAATCTTAATTTAAAAAAACAGTCTTCATCACTGTGTTGGTTTTCAGTAAAACCTGCCCTATGCCATCCAAATAACATTTCAAGAAAAACTACCAACGTCCTGTTAGAAGGCAAAATTGAGAAAATGTTACTCTGATTCTCTCATCAGGAATTACTGGTTGCGGCCGGAGCGCGCTCGAGCGGATTTTCCGCTGCAATCTAGCGCGCTCAAACAAATTTCTGTTTCATTCGAGCGGACTGAAACTTATTTTCACTGCATTCGAGCGGCATGCAGCTAGTTTTCGCTGCAAATTCTTTAACTTTCAGACACTACAAGAAATTGTTTTAAATCTATTTTTT
>JARUHE010312451.1:0-11936 GCA_031471125.1 Archaeomysis grebnitzkii | reverse complement strand
ATCCAGCTGAATTGCAAAGACGGGTGACCTTTGCCAAGAGTTGCGACTTGATGTTGCACGACATGTCACAAATGCGGGACTTAACAGTGTCATTGGACAGGGAAACTTGCTTCATCTTCGATACCGCAGATTCGCCAAGCAAAATGCCAGCGCACGACACAAGGCACGGCATTATGAGCGTCTCTCCGATGCTATCTGGCTTCTTCGCCTTCGCCACCAGCAGAGAAACAGCATACGATGCGTGTACTATCGTCTTCGACTCAGTTTGAAATTTTCTGCCCTGATCCATCCTCATTTTCTTCAAGTTGTTTGCCTTCAATTCAAAATTCAAATTCAAATTTCAATGATTCAGTTACTAAGTTTTACAAAAAATCTAAATAATGTGTAAAAGAACAAGCTCACATGTGTGTTGCCAAAAGTTTCGACACCCTAAAGTGGAAGCCCTGCTAATGCACGAAATTCTCCACCTGGAGCTCTGCCATTCCCCACCAGTGGGGAATTCCCCACAGGTTAAGAACCACTGCTCTAGAAGACGTTTATCATATTATTGAAGCCGGGCATAAACAAAACTTTATCCGCCGTCAAAAAAGTTCTTCTACAAGGCTGATGGAGTAGAAATAGCGGAACAGAAAAACGGTTAAACGCAGCAGGGCTTAAATCCAGAAGGATAAGGATACATGTGCTAACGCCATGACTAGAGAAGCTAAGGAAAGTTTAAAGACCAAGACCCTTCAATTTGCCTTCCAGCAATAAAGCGTTCATGCTCTAACTTTTTATTTTGACATCCTGCTTAAACCTGATAGTATGGCCGAGAGGAAACAGAGATCAACTAACAGACTATTTTGAATGCATCTACATTGTTTTGCCGTCCGTGAAATTTTCTCTCGCTTGGATACTCTGCTCCTGATTCTACTTCTTATATAACTAAGGGTCAACTCCTTGTGAAGAAGTGATGAAAATGGTTTACCAATTGAGGGATGGAAATATTGGCATTGCAGGATAATCCCTTTGATTGGAGGAGAGGAGTAGTCAATACTACTCAGCAGTAGTAGTAAGAATACACATAGTAGATCGTATGGTTTTGAAATGCTGGTCATATATCTGCAGGTCAAATTTGGAGCTCCTTAGGTATGTAAACACTTATCCATAAATTAATACCATCCTACAACTAAGGTATACCATTTATGGAGCAATAAAACACCAAAACTTAACAACTACTTTGCAGGATTAGTTCTTGACACTCTGACTGTTTGTTATCAATATTCATTCGATGAACACAAAGAAATATATTTCATGAACAAATCCTATAAAGTATTAGATGTTTAATCTTTCAAAAGTTTTTTTTTCACAGTAGTTGGTTTTCTAGAGTTACCAAAAATGGCAAAATCATAAACAGTTTTCATTACAAGGAATACAAACAAAATTATATAAAACAGCTTTATTGAGAAATTAAAACGTTTTCATATTGTAATAAAAATAATTTTTGATCTTCCATTTTTATGATTAAGGATCAAAACCTTCTGTAAAAGTATTTACTTTATATCATTTCAACAATCTTTACTTGGGTCTTGCTGCTCTTGCAACATTAATACTACATCTAAGTAAAATAAAGTTATGGTTATATATAATACGTTTTTACTTACTTTTTACAATTGAATGCTTTATAAGTTTTTTATTTAATATAAAAATATAAAACAAACTGATAAACAAATTTTATTTTTATTGAAAGATAAAGAATTATTATAAACATAAAATTAACCCTTTCATCTCAAACAAATTGTTGTCATAAAGGGTAGAAACTTTTTCGGTCAAACAGACCCTTTCAAACATTAGGGCACCATTGAATGGAAATAAAAAATATAATCAACATTTTAATTATACTAATTAAACCAATTAAAACTATACTTTGATCATCAATTATAGATTAAAATGTTTTAAGTTTGTTATGACTATGAAATATTAACTTTATAAAGTATATTTCCATATACGTTATACAAAGAAGCTTGTTTAAACATTAAAAAATGTTGAGAAGTCTAAAAATTGCATTTAAGTTGAACAGAATATGTTTATCTATAAGGAAGAGTTCGATGAGGGGTGAAAAGACTTGAGTATCAGCAAACATAGGCGAGTCGTTACTCAACATAAAACGCTGAGAAGCGACTAGTACTTGAAATTTCTCGTGGCTTGCAACTGAACAGTCCTTGGCTCGGTCCCTGAACAATCCAGTATGAATAATTTACATTAGGAACCACTTCCGGGGAGAACTGTACTTAAAAATTAATTGTCTTAGCTATGACCACAACAAGTGAAGAATAAATGTATTTTTTTATATACTAATATATAAATAATTTTTGGTTTAGCTATTTTACACGATAGTAAGCTTGCAATTTACACAGATGATGAACTTCCATAAAATTCTGGAACTTTTACAAAAATATTTAGCTCAAGGTGACTGCACAGTAGTAGCTTATAACTTGATAGAAGAAATTGAAAAATCTAGAATAAATCCACACTTTACAGTAAGAATGTCATAGTGTTTTTGTACTACAGTATATACTAAACATAAAAACGAAATTTCCAAACTTGGAAGCCTGAACGAAAACAAACTTTTCACATTAAATATAAATAGTACAATACTAAAACTAATATTCAATTCCATAATAAAATACATAACAATTCATCTTATCGTTTATTAACAGATTTTTGATATTATAAAAATTGAAGCTTTCTCTTTTATCTTAAATTTATTTCAACACTTCTAACACATTCTAACACTTAATCGCGCTCACTTAACATCTTTTAAGTTAGATTGGATATGTTGAGTATGTAGCTTTGTACAAACCTGAGTTTGTTTTATTTAAAGGGAATGAATATCTTTTTATTTAGAGAGAGGAGTTGTAAATATACAATGATTATATATTCCTATTTGTGTATGTGAGCATTAGTTGTTATAAGATAGGAACTTTTAACACAGTTATTGGTTTATTTTAATATAAAGCCCACTTAGTTTTATACATAGCCCGATGTGAACAATTAACCAAACATTCAACTTTACGTTGTTTTTTTGTTAACTTTTTAAATTTTCAAAACCAATGAAAACATTTAAGAATTTTAATTTTCTATTCCTCATCTTTTTTCACAGGATTCTCTTCTTTTTTATCTTCTTCAGTTGTTTCTTTTTCTTCTTCTGTTGTTTCTTTATTTTCTTCTGCGTCTTCTTCTTCTTCTTCTTCTTCTTTTATGACATCTTCTTTCGTTTCGTCTCCAGATACTTCGATCTCAATAAAAGTTTCGTCAAACACTTCCTGAAGAAGTTCTTTTTCTTTCTGGGTAAGCTTGTCAGACTTGCTTCCCAATGGAGTGTTTGGTCTAGAATTATAATTTATTTTCATTAACTTATGTTGAAGTTGTGATTAAAAATCATTACGATAGAAATATAATGAAGTTGTGATTAAAAATCATTACGATATAAATATAATGAAGTTGTGATTAAAAATAATTACGATAGAAATATAATGAAGTTGTGATTAAAAATGATTACGATAGAAATATAATGAAGTTGTGATTAAAAAGCATTACGATAGAAATATAATGAAGTTGTGATAAAAAATGATTACAATAGAAATATAATGAAGTTGTGATTAAAAATGATTACGATAGAAATATAATGAAGTTGTGATTAAAAATGATTACGATAGAAATATAATGAAGTTGTGATTTAAAATGATTACGATAGAAATATAATGAAGTTGTGATTAAAAATGATTACGATAAAAATATAATGAAGTGTACTATTGCTCAAAAAACAATTTTTGGTTCGATGATGATTTGACTAGTGAAGTGATACTTCGCCGTGACTGGTTTAAAGATCGATTATGCAATACAAGGCATCGATTCATATGGACGAGCATTTTTAGTGTTTTATGGCCTTTAACAAAAAATGTTTTTGCAAGTTGACTTTTTTTTACTATTTTAAAGTGGATGGTAGGCTTGAGATGTTCATTGATTGTCATCGATGATCGTTGAATAGCGAATGCAACCATTAGTTCTCAACAATTAAAACTATGCAAACATGGAATTTCAAATTATTTTTCTTAAAACATTAAGGCAAACAAATAAAATAAAGAAAATAGGGAAGTTTCTCTTTTATTTATAAAGCTGATTGTGCAAATTGAAACTAAATATTTAAAAAAAAGAATTCAGGTGACAAAGATTTATATTTGTTGAGTTGAATACACCTGACCAAGGTGACGGAAAAGGAAAGCAGGTCTAGGTAAGCATTGCATTGAACAGCTTAGAGGAAAATTAATTGTGAACATTACAACAAGTAAGAGTTTAGAGTGGGATGGCCAACATCTTACATGTGGTTTAGTTTTCTGTATAGATGCGAAAGGTGGACACTGATAAAGAATATAATGTATTCAAGAGCTCTTTTTGAATAGAATTTTGAGAGTTCTTTGGAATCGTTGGGTATGAATGAATTAGTGCTAAGGATAGTATAATTAAATATACTGTAAGTTTGATAAAAGATATAGGAATGATAAAAGAAAAGAATGTTTCTGTTTGTTTGATGTATGTTAGTTATTTTGGTAAGTAGAACTGGCATATAGTACGTTAATTAAGGAGGTTATGTTAAATACTTGAAAAAACAATATAACACTTTTCGTTACGGTTTTCAAAAGTATATAGTTTGATAATAAATTGGCTTGAAAAACAAACAGTAATAGAATTTTGATGGTAGTTTGTTGGTATCATTATGATACATGTGGTAAAACAATTAACACTAACGATAATATTTACCATATCTACGGTAATCATACCAAACATTAATATACAAGACCATGTTACAGTTTGTTGAACCCATCCCTTAAATTTCTTAAATATTTGAGAAAACTGTAAAGCAATTTTGTACAGATTTTCTTGGCACTATTACCAGAAATAAGGCGGGAAATTGTGAAAACCTTCCCGCCAAAACTCACGTTTTGAAACTAGCGGGCTTCACGCTAAGGCTTGATACGGCCGCATTTAACTTCGAGCGACGCGACTTCGATGTTCTCGGCTTTGTGTCTGTGTCCACTCCCTCGTCCGAATCGTAGTCGGATGACGACGATGACGACGACGAACTACTGCTGGTCAGGTAGTTGTTGACGCGATCGTCGGGCAAGTAAATGTTGTTGAGTTTTTTGTGTCCTTGCAAAGTGAACACCGGCGTGTTGATATGGGGTAGGTGGACCTCGTGGATCAACTTGGAGGATTTTTCGTCCCCAAGGAATTGTTTAGTCTTATCGTAGTTGGAAGATTCCTTGAATAGGGGGTTGGGGAGGGGCCCTATAAAAGGGGGGCGTTTCAAGTCCCTAGGGGGGGTGGAGGTCTGCTTGGAGGCGTCCATATCAGTGTAGTAGATGGGAAGGTCGGGAGCGGAGTACCTGGGACCCTGTGGGGCGGTTAAGGGTTGGACTTCATTGTCGTAGCAAGACAGCTTTTCTTGCACCCTAGAAGATAATGGGAGGTCAATGTAAAAAAAATATATTTCAATATGAAAAGTAAAGTTTTAACAAAAATGAAGACAAAATAGCAAGCTTAGGCATAAATTACCTAGTTTAAAAAAACTTGATTAGTTTATAAATTTCTAAACAGGGCCTAAAAAATAGAAATGATCTATATAGTCGGTCTGAAAATGATAGTTCGGATGGACATCTTCATTGTATCATTCCTGCTATAGTGCGTGGTGCAGTTGGAAAACTGAAGAAGATAAACCAAGATGATCATTATTTACTTTATAGCGGGGCTTTTACATGTCCTCCGCATATTCGCTATGAGAAGATTTCACTTCTCTTTAATTGTATGTTGCGTATGGGTTGTCTGTCTCTGTCTTGGGCCTCATCAATTTTATTGTAAAGAATAAGAGAAAGTCGAGTTCTGATTCTGAAAATTTTAGGGCAATTGCTAAGAATAGCTTATTGTGCAAGATGCTCGATTTGATTATCTTGACACTCTTTAAGGATATACTCCAATAGTCTGAGTGTCAGTGTGCTTACAAGGAAGGGGTCTCAACGTTTTCATATTCTTTTGCTGAAGTTGTTCACTACTACCGATATAAGGACTCTAATATGAGCTCATGCTTTCTTGACTGTTCAAAGGCATTTAATATTTTGTTAATCGAAACTGTTTAAACATTTACTGAACTATAAAATGTGCCCATTAGTCCTTAAACTTGTTATACTGACGTAAAGTGGTATTAAGGCTCATGTTAGACGGGGTAATAATTATTTTTGCTGTTTCCATGTATTAAATAGAGTGAAAAAGGGCGGGGTTCTCTGTTCAATTGCAGTATACCTGGATGAGCTCTTAGTTAGGTTGAGAAAGGCTGGGGTTGGATGCTTTGTTGAGGAAAATAATACTTTTGTATTGGGATATGCGGAATATGTGCATCTGTTGACCCCTATGAAGACACCTTTGAGTAGACTGTTTGGTATATCAGTGATATACAGTGCAGCGTGATATTATATTTAATCCAGATAATACAGACTAATTAAGTTTGGTCACTTTTATATTGATCTCGGAATGTACTTCAATGAATTTGTTATAAGGGAAAGAAATCAGGTTAAATGTCTGTTCTTTCAATACGAAAAAATATTTAGCATCTCACTTTATATATGACCTCAAAATTAGAACTAATGCCATCTATAAAAAGGGCAGCAAAGAAGAAGAGGGATTTGTTAAAAAGGTGTGAAAGAATAGGCACGGAAAATAATTGGGAAGCTTACAGAGTGCAAAGAAATTTAACAGCAGAGATCATCGACAAGGGACTGCAAAGATAATCCCAAAATACTGCACAATTTTATTAGACGCAAAGTGAAAGTGAAGGACAAAGAATCAACCCAGGAAAATGAAACAAGGGCCCTGGTGTACGATAACGCAGGGAGGGCCGAATTACTCAATGGGCAGTTCAAATCCGTGTTTGTAAGAGAGGACATGGATGAATTACCCAGCATGGGCAGAGAACAAGCGTAATGAATGGTATTTAAATTACTGAAAAAATGTTGAAAGCCAAACTAATTAGACCTAGGGAGAACAAGGCTACAGGGCCAGATGACATACATCCGAAAGTGTTGAAGGAGTGTGCAAACAGTCTGGCGGGGCAACTTTCAAGGCTGATTTTACTATTTTTGGAAAAGGGTACAGTACCAGGTGCATGGAAGACACCAAACATCTGCCCAATATTTCAAAAAGGTTACGAAAAGAAAATGGGAAATTGTAGATAAGTTAGCTTAGCAAGTATGATAGATAATGAAATCATTTATTAGAGAGCACATAGTAAGGTATCTAGAAGAGGAAGACATTTTAGGAAAAGAACAGCATGGATTCAGGGCGAAGAGGCTTTACCAATCTGTTGGAGACAATGGCGACATGGTTTCACATGACAGGTTAATGATTAAGCTGAAGGCAAGTGGTGTTAGAGGTAGAACTGAGAAATGGAGTAGGACATTTCCATCAGGAAGAAGTCAGAGGGTGAAAGTACGAGGAACATGTTCAAGTGCACCAGAGGTGAAAAGTGGTCTTTCTCAAGAGTCCCTGCTGGCTCCTGTACTATTTCTGGTACATGTAAATGATTTGGTAGAGGGAGTAGAGTCAACTGTTAAAATAATTGCAGAGGACAGACAGGTGTACAGAGTAATGAAAGAGGAAGGAGACTCACAAAAACTGCAAGATCACTTTTGCAAGATGTGTCAATGGGCGCAAACCTGGCAGATGAAGTTCAACCTGGACAAATGCAAGACTATGCATATCGCTGGTAGAAAAGTTGGTCAGGAGTAGCATATGCTTGACGAAAATAGAGCGAGAGTTCCACTGCAAGAGGTAACTATAGAAAAGCTTAGGAGTGAAAATAGATCAGGTTTTGAAAGTTACATCTCAATGCTCAGCAGCCATTGGTAAGGCAACAGGTGTTATGAGAAAATTAAAAATAACTTTCAGGCATATGGATATTGAAATGCTTAGGAAGGTGTATTCTGTATATGTGAGGCGACATCTGGAAACTGCCATCCAAGTATGGCCTTCCAGCTTACCCAGAGATATTGATGGAATGTAAAGAGTATAGAGTAGAGCTACAAGTCCAGTGAGAGGACTGGCAGAAGAACCTTATGAAGTGAAACTAAGGATTCTAAAATTACACGCATCGGAATAAAGAAGACTGAAATCATAGGTTTAAATTATTCAAGTCTAGTGTTCGGGTTGATACCAGGAGATCAGTCTTCTTCCAGAGAGAATATATGGAATGGGTTGAATGAGAGTGTGGTAGAAGCGGAATCAATCAATCCATTTTAGAACAGACTGGATAAGTTGTGGAACGAGAATGGATATGGGAATACAAGTAGGTTATCCTAACTAGACCCATAAATTCAAGGTCTAAGTCTAAGTCTTGCGGTATTTAAAAAAAAAGAAGTAAATTTTTGGTAGAAGTAAAAAATATTATTATTGAAAAACTTGGCTCAAAATTTTTTAATCTAAAAGTAATTTTGATTGAGCCTATCTTAAGTGATATTTTTTGGTGTGAGCTATTTCTGACGTAAATAATCTGTCTAGAATAATTTTTCTATAAAAATTGTAGTCATAAATGAGTATACTAGACCTAAATAGAATCGGTGGTTGTATGGATAACCTTATGTGATAGCTAGCACTCGATTTAAGAATTAAATAAACTTTAAAAACAATTTATTATTTATACACAGATCGCCAATAAGTGTTTATCCAATGGGGTTGCACACCGCTAGGAAAAAAATGTTGAAGGATTGAGACTGATGATGTTCTTTAGCAACGCTACGGAATGTCGCCCTGTTGGGTTCGTTTTATTTCAATTAAATAGCATAATAAATTTAATTATGCTAGGCCTATATGAAGTTTTATATTAAACGAATATACACAAACATAAACAAAAATATTGTTAAACTACAGAAGTAACTAAAATTTAAATTAAGTTAGACAACTAATGACTTATATTTGAAAAAACTTAAGTCATGTTTTTTTTAATAAGCTTTGTTTTAGATTTTGTTGGAAAAAACATTCTAGATTTTGTTCTTTAAAATTATACACAAAAGTTTAATTTGTTTTAGATGTCTGAAAAGCTAAATCCAATTGAAAATATTTTGTAAAAAAATAAGTTGTCTTTATTCAACATTACATATGGAATATATGAAGAAAATTATACATGGATTTAAAATTGTTCTTTCGAATTATTTTGTAATCTAGAAAATAAACAAAACAGCAGATTTCCCATTTTTAATAAACTTTATTTTGTTCTGAGAACTTAAGACCAATTAAAAGAACACACACACACACACCCACACCCACACCCACACCCACACCCACACCCACACCCACACACACACACACACACACACGAACCTTATGTATATGATTAGTGCATCTTATAAGGCTCAAATACGTATTTTTACTGTGTTTTTGTTTTTTAAAAAAATAGTTGTCTTCAACAAAAAAATAACCATTAGTAAAAATGTTTGAATTTGATTTTAAAAAATCAATCAAACGTTAATTTAAACTGTTGTACTTCACAAAAAAAGTTTAGCCTTCCTCAGAAATAATTGTTACAAATATTGAAAAAAAAACTTACCATTTAGCTACCTTGAACGGACCACCCGAGGCACAGCAAATGCATATGACGAAGATGATGGGGATGAAGATTTCGGCGAAAGGGAAGTACGTCTCACAAAGACATTTGTCTTTCTTCTTGCTAAGGTTACACACGCTGGAACAAACAAAATTCTTATGGTGGTAAGAGGTCCATGAATGGTCGGGCAGAGGTTCAGGAGCGGCTCTTGAGCACATCCATGACCACCACATTACCAATGGAATAGCAGTTGAAGGTCGTGTTGGGATTATCACAGACCTCCCCTCTAACAATGAGTGAATGCCTTTATTTTTATGAACATAAATGACGACAAAATATTAAGATAAAAACTTTGAAACCAAATCCAACCAAGAAAATAAAGTCCCTTACCTCGGGCATTGACAGGTTTCGTCTGTGCAAATGAATCCATTTTTACACTTCTCTGATTGGTCACAATGAGCCCCAATCGTTGCCACCTTTTTGCATTCCTCCAACGTCCAATCATATTTGAACCCGCTGAGGATTGACAAAATACGATTGATAAACTATTATAAAATGTAAAAATTGTATATATACGAAACAAAAGTTTTTAGAAAACCAACTGATGCTGGTAAATGTTTAAACTCTTATGGACAGTGTCTCTTAAGAGCTTATTTAACACGAGCACGGCAAACTTGCACTGATAGACACGTATTATCAAATGAGATAGAACACATTACAGAAATTATTAACAATCCCTTTCCAAACAGCAGCCGTCGTAATATAAACGTTGGTAGAAACAAATAAAACAAAAGTCTATTACCAAAACCAGATGCATGAACATTACAAAAATGGCGAAGACATTAAAAAAGATTATCTATAAATATACAAAAGCATGTTCTGAAAATAATCAAATACAACTCACAATATATTATAAAAACAAACAGACGTCTTCATTAATTATGCGGAATTATTCTTACAAAGAGGACAAGTTAGAACATATACCAATATAGAATACCAATTTAAATTTAACACTGAAGGCTGTACACTTCGAAACAATTGCTACATAGGAATGAGAACTACATCTTTGTCAAGGAGAATAACCATGCATCTACAAAATGATGCTATTAAAGATCAATTCAGAAGGTCGCACCTATCAATTAATAAGCAAAACATACGAAAACGTATAACCGATAACATTGTAATATAACCAAAATGAAATGACTTCAAATCTCTCATATTAACCGAAGCGGTTTCTATAAAAGATTTAAAGCTTAATCTTAATGTACAAAACATTCATATAAGCGGCGTATTGAAACTTCCTCCTGTGATAATGTAATGTTTTATTATTAATCAATATATGTAGTATAATTACAGCTTTATTACTTATTGTAAAAAGTTCTTTATTTTCAATAAATAACTTATGACTAGAGCCCGGATTTCTATGCCCTAACGTAATAAAAACCATAACGCCTATATGAGCATAGAACAAATATGCTTTATAGGCGTTAGACTATTTTGCCTATAAAGCATATAAACGTCTATTGAAGCATAGAAGTTGTGATAATTGCCTTGAAATACATAGCACTAACGCATCAGGTACATCTGTTAATAAAACATTAACATATATAAGTAAAGATACATAAAAAGGATTCAAAATCAATAAAAACTAAGCATAAAAATGATGAGTTAAAAGAAAGCTAAAAAGAAATGATCAACTAAATGAGACAAAAAACAATATGCATAAAATATATTGGCAAGGTAATGTTCATAAAATTTACAAGGATAAAATTCAATAAAAAGTAAACTAAAATTATAAAAAAAAATTCAAGTTGTAAGCAATGATGAATAGATAAAAGATTGTGGTAGTGCTAGTAAATGTAAACTGATGATTACTAAAAGCTAGTATAAAACTGAATGAATTTGACAATTTTTTGTTAAACAAAACCAACGAGCGGTATGTCTATGCAAGGAATGTCACATCTTTACAAGACACACAGCTCGAAGGGTAAGTTCTCATTCAAATTTGGTTTTTCCTTATGAATCAATAAACTTCCTAAAACACGTAAATCTGCTCTATTACTTGTTGCAATGATTTTAAAATTTGTTGATTTAATATGATGATGATGTTTTTCTTTATGTTCGTTTATTGATGAAAATAATTTATTTGAAAAAGGACGTCCAGTCCTTACAGACCTGTTCATATTCTCGTATATCCTACACCGCAGTTGTCTGGTTGAACTACCGATGTACAAGGACTGGCAGTCCTCACAAGTATATTTATAAATAATACACGAACATATGTCAGGCTTCAAGGACTCTTTATGTC
>JARUHE010312440.1:0-11938 GCA_031471125.1 Archaeomysis grebnitzkii | reverse complement strand
AATAAAATATAAACAAAAGTAACCAAATTAATTAAAATATAAACAAAATAGCCAAATTAAATAAAATATAAACAAAAGTAACCAAATAAAATAAAATATAAACAAAAATAGCCAAATTTAATAAAATTGAAATAAATAAAAAGTGTATAAGTAGTCGATGACGTCACTGTAAAACAGCTCTGACAGCCTTAATGTAAATACATTTTTTTACAAAACATATTTTATAATAATAATGGCAAAATAGTTGAAGATATGAATAATTTATTAGTCTTGTTATTGTTGTTGTTGTTGTTGAATAATTTATTAGTGTTGTTATTGTTGTTGTTGTTGAATACTATATTGCTTTTTATATCATTTTTAGATTTATTGGCAGTCAAAAATTTCTTATTTATCACTTTCGGTAATTTAAAAAAAACATTAAGTTGAGAAGAATGTTTGAACATCAATTGTAGACTAACATTTATTTTTATTGTTTTGGTAAAGTTGTTTAATTTTATATAAATTTGTTGTTTAATTTTATATAAAGTTGTTGTTTAATTTTATTTGAAGTTGTTGTTTTATTGTATACAAATATGTTGTTTAATTTTATATAAAGTTGTTGTTTAATTTTATACAAACATGTTTTTAATTTTATTTAAGGTTGTTGTTTTATTGTATACAAATATGTTGTTTAATTTTATACAAAGATGTCGTTTCATTTTGTACAAAAATGTTGTTTGTTTTTATTTTTTTTATTTTATACATAGTTTAATTTCATACGAAGTTGTTGTTTCATTTTGTATGAATTTATTGTTGCATCTTATAGTGTTATACAATTGAGTTATTTATTTTTTACAAATATGTTGTTTTGTTATGTACAAAGTTGTTTTTTTATTTTATAAAAAAGAGGTTGCTTTCTTTTATACAAACATGTTTTTCGTTATATACAATGTTGTTGTTTAGGTGCTATACAATGGTGTTGTTTCATTTTGCAAAAACATGTTGTATTATTCTAAATGAAGTTATTGAATTATTTTATAAAAATATGTTTTTCATTTTATACAAAGTTGTTGTTATATTTTATACGCAGTTGTTGTTTAATTTTTACAAATTTGTTGTTTTTTATACAATGGTTTTGTTTTATGTTATATAAATATGTTGTTCTTTTATTTCTTACAAGGTTGTTTATTTAATTTGTACAAATACATTGTTTTATCACACACAGATGTTGTTTGATTTTGTTAAAATATGTTTGATTTATTTTATAAAAAAGTTGTTTCTTTAATAAAAAAGAAGTGGAGTATTTTATACAAATATGTTGTCTTAATTTATACAACGATGTTATTTTATTTAATACGAATATGTTGTTTCATTTTATACAAAGTTTTCTTCTGTACTTTTTGTACAAACATGCTGTTGTGTTTTGTAAAAAAATGTTGATGTATTTTATACAAAGATGTTGTTTCATTTTATACAAAGATGTTGAGTATTTTATACAATTGTGTTGATTTGTTTTATACAAAGATGTTGTTTCATTTTATACAAACATGTTGATCTTATGCAATGCTGTTGTTTTATTTTATAGAAATATGTTGTTTTAGCTTATACAAATATGTTGATTTTTTATGCAACATTTTATTTAGTTTATACACAATTTTTGATCTTTTTTACACAAATATGTTATTTGATTTTATATAATAGTGATGTTTTATTCTATACAGATCTTGTTCAATACAGTACAAATATGTTTTTTGTTTTATTCAAAAATGTTGTTTAATTTTATACAGGGTTGTTGTATTTTTTTCATACCAAGTTGTTATTTTATTTTTTATAAAAAAATTTATATAATTATTGTTCTGTTTTATAAGAAGATGTTGTTTAATTATATACAAATATATTGTTTAATTTTATACAAATATGTGTTTTTTTTTGTGTACACAGATGTTGTTTAATTGTGTAAGACATACTTACACACACACACGCACACACAAATACACATACACTCACACACACACACATACATATACACATACACCTCACCCCCTTCACACACACAGACGCACACGCACGCACATATTTTTCAATAAGATTGGGGTTACTAATACTTGAACTATAGTATAATATTATCTATACAACTAACTGGTACATGAACAAAACATTTAAATGTTAAAAAAGTTCGAGAAAAAAGTTTAATTATTGTTCATCAAACACTTTTGAAGTTGCATAATGCCTGTCACGAGGACATCATTTTACTTAATTCCTATGAAGAGCCACAAATCTATAATATCTACACCTGAAGTTTATCGATTTTTGGGCCTTTTTTCAAGGCTTATGAAACATAACTAAATATTTATTTCCTTCGCAAAACTTTTCTTAGACGAGGAGTAAAGAATTCTAAATATTCGAGTATATATAACTCAATGCAACTTTGATTAGAATTTTGTATAAAATGGATAGATATTAGTAATAGCATTACGAACCTATACTAAAGACCCGATTTAAACCGCAGATTATTGTTGATTTAATCAACTTTATTGTGATCGAATCAAAATCGCATCATGTTTGTTCAATGTGATACGATTTTAATTGTATCACAAGAAAAAACATGTAAGTGATCTTGTAGTTCATTTTTTTAAATTAATTTAACCATAATTCTTTATGAAGTTTATTATTTATTATTATTGTTATATTATTTATTATTTTTATGATTGCTTATTCAAAACAGGAATGAATAAGTGTTTGTTTAAAGGGAATATGAGATCAATACCTTTAGCTTTTATTTCATTGTTTATCTATTGATGTAAACAAATCGATACAAGTCAACGAGAGTCGCTTGATGAAGGAACTTTCTTATCAATTTTGTATCGAATGAAGCCATTGTGTTAAACAGTTCATTTGTTTATATTAGTCGCCCCTCGGTGTTATTTATTTATTTTTTATATTACTGTTATTATTTTTATTAATTATATATATATATATATATATATATATATATATATTTTATTTTTTTTACAATATTTTACAATTTAAAAAAAATCAAGTCAATCTTAGTCAATCGCAACCATTTCAATTTTTAAACTCGCTGTTCATATGTAATTCTTTGAAATTCGTATTTTGTATTTTTATTGTTTTAACCAATCCTAAATTTATTTTTTTGTTCATAGTTTATATTCTTAAACAATTTAGTCAATTGTAATTTTTGTTTAAATAGATAGGTTATATTTTTATATATTTCTTAGTAGATCATATTTATTTTTTATTTTTAGTTTATATGTTTATATTTTTAGTCAATCGTTATGTTTTTAATTCATAGTTTATATTTTCATATTTTTAGTCAATCTTTTAAACTTGTATTTTTATATTATTTTTTCTTTTTTTTAGTCAAACATAAATTAGTTTTCAACCTTTTAAAATACTTAGTTTTAGTCAATCTTAAAACTTTTAAATTCATAACTTGTATTTATAATGTATAAAATACAAAATCTCAAGCCCCTTTTAAACTTTAACGCTCATATAAATACTTTAAGAAAATAATATTTTATAATTTTAACTTTGTTATTTACTGATTCAATTTATAATTTTCTTTTGTAGAAATTGCTGATAATGACATAAGTGTTATGTCGAAACATCTTCAAACAAGAAATACAACGAATTAGTTTTATAAAAAGAATTTTCACTTTCCATGATATTACCATACATTCAGGAGAACTATATGAAAAATATCCTACACAAGTTGTAGACTATTTTAAAAACTTGGAACGGTTCTTCTCACAAAAAGATAATTCAACAAGAGAATCTACCCCACGGACCTTCAATATATATATGGACTGGGCAAAACGCCTAGTCAGGTGTAGCCTTTTGGAAAAACGATGTTTCTTCTTCTTTTTTGATCGTTGTTCAAGCGTATTTAAAAAAAGGCCGATCTAAAATATTTTAACTTTAGTTGTTATTGAATTAGTAAATTATTGAGGAAAAAGGTGTAAATTCATAAATTGTTAATGATTAAATATGCAATTCTTAAATTTTCTGTTCATTAAACATTGAATTTTTCAATTTGGAAAATTAATTCCATTGAAATTGTTTTATTTTATTTTAAAACAACAATGCAAATTGGTTTCTTATTTATCTTACGACTGGTTAATGATTTCACTCTTCATGTAGCCTATACCTGCTCAATTATTTAAATATAGCACAGGAAGTGGACAATTTTTTTTCAAAAGGGCAATAAAGTGGCTTCAAGATTATGTAAATATTCGACGACAAAAATATTGAAGGAGTAATCCTTTTTATATAGGTCAGTGGTTCATCCATGCAACACATGCAAATCAAGTCAGTGATCAACAATTATCAACAATGAGAAGAAGTTTTATAGAGACGGTTCTACTCTTAAGACGAAATCTGTTTCTTAAAGCACCTTTGCTTCAGGAGCAGCGCAATATCAAAATAGAAATATTATTCACTTTTATTATCTAATGTGAACACATTGAACATTTTAATATGTTGTGATTTTGCAATTGAAATTGTATGTATGTAAAGAAAATAATTAATGCGATAGTTGTGATTTATTAGGTGATTAATGTAAGTGTATGCCTTAGCCAATTTTGTGCTATTATATTCTTGCATCGTTCAAGAAATAAAATAAAGACTAAAGACTACTATTTATGTTCAATTTACATTAGCGATGACGTATAAATAACAATACAACAACCAAAACATAGGCGTCAGAGAAATAAACGCTTCGCCTCGCTTAAGATTAAAAAAGTGAGCAAAATATATTTTTATAAAAAGTAGGAAAATTATTTTGTATAAAAAAACTGGTATTATGATTTTTGATTGAAAAAATGCAAACTTATTTAACTTATCTACAAAGGTTTCGAAGACGATAATTTAGTGTAAATTATGAAATGTCAAATTAGTTGAAGAGTTATTCAGTCTTGAACTTGATACAAGCCATTTATTCTGACATCTTGTTTGGATGATTATATACAATTGGATTACTTTGCTATCCAAAACTTTGTTTGAAATTTGAAATTTTCACAGGGCCCCTGGACGCTTTGAGATGTTCAAGGAGAAATCTCTCGTCGTTTTTATTCTGTGTGCTTTCGTTTTCAGTGGGGACATTTTTGAAAAAAACGTCCTTTTTTGGCAATTTTAATTAAATAGTTTTTCAACAAGGGTAGGTATCCAAAATAAACGACGACGAATGGTTGGGCATAAATGCTTTTTTATAATGGTTTTTGAATTTTAAAAAATTGGTTTATGAATGAATACTTAGTGTTCATTTTTGTTAAGAAAATATTTTCCTGATGTTGCTTTTAAAATTGTATATGTTCAACAAGTTTACTCAAGTATACAAACACTTTAATTACGTTCCATGTTTTGACTGTTTGACGGGTTTAAAACACATCCATATTTCAGTTCAACGTTGATTCAATCAAAATCGTACCACATTAATAAACAATTGTCTTTGTTTTAGTATTTAGGCAATTATAAGTAAAGAAAAACTATAAATGATAAATGATAAAATAATCAATGTCACTCTACAGATCGATCATGATATGATAATAGGCATTAGGCTACATATTTTTATAACAAATGCATTTATCTAATCTATTTGTAACAAAAACAATTATCTTGAATAACAAATTATATATGTCTACAATATTTACAAATTAATGATTTTTGTAAATTCCAAATAAGGTTGATAGGCCTATATATAAATGAACTTTTACCTGAACATTTCGTGCTTTTTTAGGAACTTTCTTGGCTTTGTTACGAAGCAGTATCTCAAATTTTGTTTTTGTTTTTCGGAAAAAACACTTTTTTTGACACCGTGTTTATAAACATCTATACAAACGGTGACATTGTTTTTTTTGTATAGCCTACCGGTGAAAGATTTTTTTTAGTTTTAAACATTAAATCATTCATTATAACTATATACTGGCTTGTTTTAATCATGAACAATTTGAAAAGTGAAATGGAAATGGCGGCTCGCCTTATTTCAGGAAAATCCAAAATCTGATTGAATTTTTGATTCAAATGTTGTTTAGTACTGTGGTTTACTGAAATTATGTGGAACAATCAAGTAGTTTTAACTCATTGTGATACGATTTGACTATGTGATACGTTTTGAATTGATTTTTTTTTAAACACTTAGAAAAGACGCAATTGAATTCAAAAAAGTGAATTGAATTACAAATAATCGGTGGAGATCACGGTTTAAGTAATTTAAGCAGCAAATAAAATTGCTGTATGGAAAAGTACGTGTGTCCAATCTGTAAGTATGATACCAAAAGTATCCACATCAGCTGACATACGAAGGTTTCATACATAAAAAAAATCACGCCATTTTTATTTGGTTCTTAGATTTCATTTCATAGCCCAAAACTGTATTTAGCATAATACTTTTATGTTTTCTCATGAATTAAAATTTATTTAACTGTACATGTATTACAACATTTTTGCAAATTAATTTTCATAACAAACACCTATTAACTATTAATTAATCAGTGAGAGGCATAAATCATTGGGGTGTCCTTAGGTTTATAAGTGTGCCTTGTCAAAATGGGCAATAATACCGCAGCAGCAGCAGCAGTTCCTGCAGCGTCTACACACCCAAACACTATTAAGGTATGTTGGACAGTTCTTCAGAAAAATTCAACTATTTTTTTTTAAATTTAAAGATAACATAGAACTCCAAGAAAACTTAATATAATAACACAGGTAAATAAATAAATATGATTTAGCCTTTCTATTGAAAGATACAACTTGAAACGTATACACGATTTACATTTTAATTTTAAAGTGTGTTCTCTGAAAGCTAAATAATTGTTAGGAAAACTTTGAATGTAACAACTTTTATTACATATATTATCTTGAAAACTAAATTACTAGTGTTTAACTATAAGAATGTTTTGTTTCCACAATTATATAATTTTTTATAGACATTTATTTCATTTAAAAATAAAGTACGTTTCGGGGGAAACCCATATTCTTCAGCTGAAAGAGATGGATTGCTCTCCGAAACGTACTTTATTTTTAAATGAAATGAATTTATTTAAAACAACAATCGTATTTTTATGAAAACAAAAAATGTATATATATATCTGGTGAATAAACTTAATTTCTTTAAAGTTTTTTCTCGATGAGTTGCGTGATTTAAGATTGATGTGTATTAAATTAATGATAATATAAACTTTCTCTTAATTTAGGATTACAAAGCATTTTGATTATCTTGAAATGCTCTTCTGCTCTATTTAAAATTTATCTGCATTAAATAAATTAAAAGTTTTAAATATATAAAACGTATCGATCAATAAATAAATATATAAGAAATAAAGACCAATGTGTAAATAGTTTAGATTCTTAGATAAATGTACATACAAAAGAGATCAATCTATGAAAAGTTTATATTAATAAAAGCATATTTGAAAAATTTAGATTATCAAATAAGTACATAAGAATAAGATAATCAAATATATAATTATATGCGAAATAAAGATCAATAAATAAATATATAGTCATATAGATGAATAAATACATTTATGAAAACATAGATGAATAAATAAATATATGGAAAAATAGATCAATAAATAAACATATATTAATCTTTAAAGCAAATATTTATTTCATTACATGGAATTAAACAAAATTAAATAAAACATTGAGCTCAAACTCAACATTAAAATCTAGGCTATAATGTAAACATGGAAACTTAAATGAATTGTTTGGTATAAGCTAAACCAAAATTTTATTAATTAATATATTTTTTAAAACAACCTTTTAAACATAGTGTTTGAATCTTACTACGTTTGTGTATCATCGGCACTTTTAATAATAAGAGTCCTTGTTAAAATGCTTTTTTGATTGATTGATTAAATAGAGCTTGGGCAAAGCCCGGCACTGCACTTGTAAGGAATTCAGCACCCATTCAGACAACTAAGATCATAAAAAAGGTTAAAAACTATAAAACAAAGCTCATTAAAGCTGGTAAAACAAATCGTTGGCTTTCAGGAACCCGATTAAATCCATTACCGGGAAGTCATCATTTAAAATCCTCATCAGAGGAAGCCCGGCCAACCCAAATTGCACTCTCTCGATAGAGTAGGTCGCTCAGGCAGTTAAAAAGTGGGCAACAGTGAGTACACAGTTGCACGAGGGGCACACCGACGGATCATGATCAATCCCTGATGGCAAGAGGAAATCATGGGTCAACCTTGTGTGCCCAGTTCGCAGCCTTGTCAGGACACCATTAGTACGCCTTGGGAGGCGGTCATGTGTAGACCAGGATGATACGTTGGGACGAATGAATCTTAGTGGGTAGAGGAACTTTTTATAAACTTTGCTCATACCCTTTAGCCTCAAAGGTTTTCATAATTTTTTATCGTTATTTTACCCTTAAGTAATTGTTTTTTTTCTGTCTACAGCATTGGCGACAAAATTGGGTTGGAAGAGATGACACATGTTTGAGTGTTTATTGATATGAAGCTACAAAACTGATAATATAATAGTTATTTATGACATACATTACAGTTAGTTATAGAAATGAATTATCCAGATTCATGCCTAAAAATATATCTAGAATACCCGTATAAACCAGAAAGAAGTTGTTTTAGTTGTTTCATTTGTTAAAAATAAAGACAAACTGTTATTAAAATTAATTATTAGATTTCATTAAGATTATGGGAAGCAAACAAAAAAAAGATTAAAAAATGTTTATTGTTCTTATTAATGATTATTATAAACTATCAAAACTAGCGGTTTGAAATTACTTTCAAAAGGTGAATTACTAAAAGTAATTGTTAGAAGTGTTTAAAATTGTTAAAATCAAGTATAATTTATTACAAACTATTAAAATGAATGAGTTAATTTTAACATTATATGTTTTAAAAAGTTGATATACATCTTTAGAATTTTTAAAATGTGTTTAAAATGTGTTAAAAGTATATATAAATTACTAGAAGTTATGTTAAAGGAATTGTTAGAAGTGTTTATAAACTACTGAAAGTAGATACACGTTATTAGGTGCTATCAACAATAATTATTATGAATTATTAAAAGTAATTACTGAGAATTAATTAGTAGGATAGATTTAAAACAAAATTGTAGAAATAAATTATTAAAAGTGATTATTATGAGTTATTAAAGGTAATTGTTAGGAATCATTCAAATTAATTACTGGAATATTAAAAGTGATTATTAAGAATTGTTAAAAGTAATTATTAGGAATTATTAAAAATAAATTATTTATTAGGTGCTATCAACACTAATTATTATGAATTATTAAAAGTAATTACTGAGAATTAATTAGTAGGATAGATTCAAAAATAAATTATAGAAATAAATTATTAAAAGTGATTATTATGAGTTATTAAAAGTAATTGTTAGGAATCATTCAAATTAATTACTGGAATTTATTAAAAATAATTATTAGGAATCGTTAAAAGTTGTTATTAAAAGTAATTATTAGGAAATATTAAGTGATTTTTAAGAATTTTTAAAAGTAATTATTAGGAATTATTAAAAATAAATTATTAGGAATCATTAAACATAATCATTAGGAAGTATTTAAAGTCATTATTAGAAACTATTAAAAATAATTATTATAAATCGTTAACAGTTGTTATTCAAAGTAATTATTAAGAATTTTTAAAAGTGATTATTAGGAATTATTAAAGGTAATTATTAAGAATTGTTAAAAGTAATTATTCGAAATTATGAAAAGTAATTATTCGAAATTATGAAAAGTAATTATTAGGAACTATTAAAAGTAATTATTAGGAGTTATTAAAATTTATTATTAGGAATTATTAAAAGTAATTATTAGGCATTGTCAAAAGTAATTATTATGAATTATTAAAAGTAATTATTAGGAATTATTAAAAGTTATTATTATAAATTATTAAAAATAATTATTAGTAATTATTAAACATAATCATTATAAATTATTAAAAGTTATTATTAAGAATTATTAAAAAACATTATTAGGATTTATTTAAAGTGATTATTAAGAATTATTAAAAATTGTTAACAGTTGTTATTATTATTATTAGTTATTAGGAATTTTAAAAGTAATTATTATAAATTATTAAAATGAATTATTAGGAACTGTTAAAAATGATTACTAGGAATTATTAAAAGTGATTATTAAGAATTATTAAAAAGTGATTATTAAACATTATTAAAAGTAATGATTAGGAATTGTTAAAAGTAATGATTAGGAATTATTAAAGTAATGATTAGGAATTATTAAAAGTAATGGTTAGGATTTTTTAAAAGTAATTATTAGGAATTATTAAAAGTAATGATCATGAATTATTAAAAGTAGTAATCATTAATTATTAAAATTAATTATTAGGAATTGTTAAAAGTAATGGTTAGGAATTATTAAAAGTAATGATTATGAATTATTAAAAGTAATGATCATGAATTATTAAAATTAATTATTAGAAATTGTTAAAAGTGATGATTAGGAATTATTAAAAGTAATGATTAGGAATTATTAAAATTAATGATTAGGAATTATTAAAAGTAATGATCATGAATTATTATAAGTAATAATCATTAATTATTAAAACTAATTATTAGGAATTGTTAAAAGTAATGATCATGAATTATTAAAAGTGATGATCATGAATTATTAAAATTAATTATTAGAATTGTTAAAAGTAATGATCATGAATTATTAAAATTAATTATTAGGAATTATTAAAAGTAATGATCATGAATTATTAAAATTAATTATTAGGAATTAATAAAAGTGATTATCATGAATTATTAAAAGTAATTATTAGGAATTGTTAAAAGTAATGATCATTAATTAATAAAATTAATTATTAGGAATTGTTAAAAGTAATGAATAGGAATTATTAAAAGTAATGATTAGGAATTATTAAAAGTAATGATCATGAATTATTCAAATTAATTATTAGGAATTGTTAAAAGTGATACACGAAATATGAATTCAGAACGAGAAAGGAATCTCTTGAATATGCAAGTCATGGTTCTTGCAGATGAATATAAAGCATTTCAAGGCAACTAATCTCCTGGTTCTTCACCATCGATTTTTTTTTTACTTTTAATTACATTTTATTTTATAATTTGCTTAGCAAAATAATGAGAAGTAAATTAATAAGAAAAGTATATGTGAATAAGTAAATTAAATAAGATAAATAAGGAAAGTATACCTAGATATATGTTAAGTGAACAATAGGTAAAATACATAAGTAAAGTGTATGTGAATAAATAAGTAAGTATATGTAAATAAGTAAATTAAGTTAAATAATTAAATAAAATGTAAGTGAACAAACGATAAGTAAATAATATGTAAATAAAGAAGTAAGGCATATGTAAATAAATAAATACAATTAAATAAATAAGAAAATTATAAGTAAACAAATCATAAGTGGATAATATGTAAATAAATAAGTAAAGTATATGTAAATAACTAAATAAAATTAAATAAATAAGGAAACTATAAGTAAACAAATGATAAATTAATAATATGTAAATAAACAAGTAAAGTATATGTAAATAAAAAAAAATAAATAAGGAAAGTATAAGTGAATAAATGATAACTGAATAATATGTATATAAATAAGTAAAGTGTATGTAAATAAATAAATAAAATAAAAAATAAGTTAATAAATGTTAAGTAAACAATTTGTAAATACATAATTAATACATGTTAAGTAAATAATATGCAAATAATAAGTGAATTATAAGTAAATAAATAAGTGAAGTATAAATAAAGAAAACTCAATAAGGGACTAAAACAAGTAAAAGTCAAATAACTATAGAATGAATTATGTTCTTGAAAAGTTAAATGTTTTAATTTATCGAAACTTTATTCATTATTTATAAAATTTATGGTTATCTTCACCAATATAATATAATATATAACATAAATATAATATAATATAATAATATAAATATAAAATAAATAAAAAAAAATATTGTT
>JARUHE010312429.1:0-11938 GCA_031471125.1 Archaeomysis grebnitzkii | reverse complement strand
TGGTTAATGGGAAGAGGGATAAGGAAAGACTAGTTGCGTACGCTAGACTTATATTATTACCAATAGAATATTATTATTATATACACAGACTCTTATATATATAAACATGGTGGAGTTATGTGTGCTACATAACTACCACAAATGGATGCAATTAGCTCACATCGTGCTGAGGTACTATCGGCCAAGAAATATGGATCTTCTTCAACAAAAAAATGTTATACAAAAATATTGTTTTAGAAAAGTGTATTGGTTATCATTAATCATTAAAACATAAACTATCAAAATACAATTAGTTATGTCTAATTTAACAAACCGACTTCAGTTGATATTGACTCTTATTCCAATGGCGGTAGTACCGTAGGGCACAGTAGAAGATCCATTCAACGTTGAAAATTTAAAGAAAACAAGTTAACTTTTCAATTATCTCTTCATTATACCGGGTGATCCAAAAGTAATTAAGGATTTAAAAAACATTTCCATTCAATCATTTTTTAAGTACAATACAATTTAAAATTTATATTTTTGGTCTTCATTCACATTAATGTTCATTACTATGTCACAGTCATAACCACACCAATCTGGACCTTCATAATAAAAATTATTCTCTGAATTTTAGACTAAACTAGAGCCATGTCATTTAATCGCACATTTGATAGTAATTTACAGTAAATGTAGAAGGTTCAAAATAACTTCTTACGTGAATGTTCGATCAACTAAAGAATAATACAAAATACAAACATGTTAAAATTAAAAGGAAACCCATTAAACAATCCATATTGAGGTGCCTATGGCTGTGCCTGTTTATTTATTTTTGGCCAATCCTGTATAATGCTCAATAATTGTAAAATTACTTATTTTGTATAGTAATTCGCAAAGCACTTTCACAAGGCCGGTAATATTTTGTTTTAGAAAACTTATTGTTTTGTTAAAATATGCATAATACATATACCTAGGTTTATATGATAAATTACATTTTAAATATATGCAATATTGTATAACTGTATAACTGTATAGAAAAACATTTCTAACCCAAATCTAATCTTAGAAGCTTTATTATCATTAAATTATTTTTGTTTTTAATCAATTAAATTTATAATTAAATAGGCTTTAGATGTCAGTCATTGCATAACATTAGTAATACAATTATGTAGGATTTATAGGAATGATTGTTAGCAATAGTATACAATTTCAACCCTTTAGTAAGCATTACTAAACTTTTATGGAACAGTATTGATTTGTGGCAACTGTAGTATTGCAACAAGGCATACAAGATAATTATAATTTGTGTGATATGGAAGGTGTTATGATTGGTTGACTAGTTATAATAAACTTAAGTAAACACCTAACAATAATTTCTTCTAGATTATATTAACATTAAAATCATAAAACTTGTTCTTATTGATGTATGGCGTCGTTGTTTAGGTTTGTTCAGAGAAAATATTTTTCACGCCGCGGATTCCCTTCCTGTACGATAAAAAAAACTATACATTTTCATAAGTTGTGTTTCATAAAACTATAACTAAATGGTTTATTCTGTTTTATGTAACACTAGTGATAAAAATCAAATTGGTTTATGTTTTTAATAAATTTATACAGGGATAGACTACTTTCAATCAGAGCGGTCGACCCTGTGTTGCACTGCACTGTTAACAAAGGTTAGTCAACCTTGACTGTCCTAGACATAAAATTGTTAGTCAAGTGTTTTCGGTGCATAGAAAAGTACGATACGGGTTTCTATGATATATTAATGTTGATGTCTCGACACTGAAAACCATCTCATAATATTGTATGGCCGTTTGTTTGTATCATTCAAAGCTTGGAGGTGGTGCCTTGTTTTATTTTACTTACCGCATTTATGGTACAAATATCAACAAGACTCCGTCATGATTTTGTGTACCAATTCATTGGTGTATATCTTAGAATACTGTAACGTAATTCTGCAAAAGCAGTATTTTTGGTACCGTTTAACAACAGAGGCGTTCCGCAGAAATATAATAGAATATAGCAATTAACATTCTCTAAGTCTAGCTACTTGATATGATGAAATAATAAAAAAGTAATGAACCAATCATTAAAAACATAAGGTACTGCCCCAAAGATTGAATACATTTGGCACTAAAATTGCATTTTTTCTTTTTTTAAACCAAACTGTATTGCTAGCGATCAAATACCCTTGTATTGAAAAGTGAACTGTTAACACAGTCTTATGTTGCTATTTGCAGTTGGTGATTACACTAAATTTTAATAGAAAAAAACATATTTAAAAGCAATATTTAAAATCACCATTTTCTTAAAAGTTAGAACAACTTTCATATGTTCTATGTATTTTCGAATAATTTTCAATGTTCTATGTGTTTTCGAACAATTCTCATATGTTCAATGTATTTTAGAACAATTCTCATATTTTCGATGTATTTTCGAACAATTATCACATATTCGATGTATTTTCGAACACTTCTCATATGTTCGATGTTATTTCAAAAACATTTCATATGTTTAATGTATTTTCGAACAATTCTCATATATTCGATGTTATTATTCTCATATGTTCTATGTGTTTTCGAACAAACAATTCTCATATATTGGATGTTATTTCGAAAAGATTTCATATATTCGATGTATTTTCGAACAATTCTTAAATATTTCATGTTATTTCGAAAAAATTTCATATATTCGATGTATTTTCAAAGAACTCTCATATGATCAATGTTATTTCGAAAAATTCTCATATGTTCAATGTGTTTTCGAACAATTTTCATATGTTCGATGTATTTTCGAATAATTATCATATGTTGATGTTATTTTGAAAAAAATATCATATGTTCTGTGTATTTTAGAACAATTCTTATATGTACGATGTAAAAGATCTTTCTAAAGTACCAAAATCGTTTAAAGTGCATTTTCATATGTTTAAGTACACTACTGTGCTTTTGTTATATGACAAATTATGTTAATATCAATTGACAAATATTATGCGTGTTTGTACAAGAAGAAAACGCTTCAAAAACAGATAATCAGACACTACTGTAAGATTATTAGCATTGAATGTGTTGGGATGAAGTCTTCTGATGATTCGATGGTTTTTTTGCTAGTTAACATCTTCTTTAACGCCCTTAGTGTATACTTTCTTCTTTCTTCATCAATTCCTTTTTTCTGTTTTTAATTCTTTACACTTCCATACATACTGTAGGGCAATGTTTTGTTTCTTTAAAAAAATGCATTCATATTAATTATTATAGAGTCACTTCTTTTAAACGACAATTATGGAGAATAAATTGTTTTGTATGAATTTCATGTTGCATTCTCTTTGGTTTTTGATGATTTGTACATCTTCATAAATGTTAGAACACATGTTGGAATGTGAGTAAAACTGAAAATATTTTCTTGAAAACCCGAACACAAACTATTTCTTGTTTATAATGAATGTTTTCCCAGAAAATAACTCCACCACATGATATCTTTATAAAAGTTTGTTGTTTTCAACAAACTTTTAATCATTGTACACCTACTAACCCGGTAGATGAGGAAAGCAGCAAACCTCCTCTAAGCAGTTTTAACAGTGTACAATACTTGATACATCAAGATGACACTTATTTAATTCCCAAAGTTTTTGATGCAACAATATGAAGTTTTAAAGTTTCAAGTAAAATCGTCGGAGCTAAGGTTTGCATGCATTGTTTAATGTACAACACATATTTATAGCTATAATTAAGTAATTTGTATTTAATTTTATGATATAATTTTATATTTACGGGTATTATTAGAGTCTAAACTAACTGCCATGCTTTGTTAGAATTTTGCGAGTGTTTGAGCGTTCGGGCAGTATCCTACAGGCACAAGTAGTACAACAATAATGTTTCACAAAAAGTATGACATGTAAAGATATGGAAGTAAGAAAACAGGAAGTATATCTAAATTACTAGTTCGATAAGCTAGTATAATTAATGGAAACAACAATTTTCATTCTTCTTTTCTCAACAACTGAAATAATTTACTCCTGTATTACAATTACGTCCAATGATAAGGCGTTAATGAAAGTTGTGATCTCGATGGCACTTTTTCTTGATGCAATCATTTTCTTTGTGATTCAGCACATTTACCCAATGTTATACGACTTAATTCAACCACCAAAAAATTGATAGAATGAAGTTAAAGTGCAGTCAAGAACACGTCTTAATTTCATTCTTATCATTGTGCATAATTATAATATAGGCATACCTTATTTTAGACATATAGAAGGATTTTACCTAGACTTGTTATTGAGCATTTAATATTAAAATACAATGGAAAAATAATACACTTGTTGTTGTTGATTTCCAAGTTATTAAAAACATATTTTCTCTATTTTCATCATTGAATACATATTATTTTGCAGCGATATTTGTCAAAGAAATATTGTTTACTGTATTAAACAAAACATTTTAAGGAAACATAAAAATATTTTGAATCTTCCTTGTGTTTCATAAAGCAAGAAAATAAAATGAACAAATCATAAATTTGGAAAAAATTTAAAAGCAAGTTTTTCTTATTAATATTCAGAAAGGAAGCTCAATTACCTTTTTTAATGCACTTCTTCCTTTTTCAGACATTATTGTCCAAATATTTTAACCACTGAAATATTTATAAGAAATCTCCTTTAACATAAGCTATAAAATTCGACGTTGTTTATGTCGAGAGTCCTTAGATGTTTTTGTTTGTTTTATGGACATTGCCAACGACAATATAATAAAAGTATATCAAACATAACTACCGCGCTTGGTCATAATAAAAATAATGATGCTAATAATAATAATAATAACAAAAAATATTTATTTTATTAGTAACAACAATTAATTTAATGGTTATTAATAATAATAATAACAATAATAGCAACAATGGATGGAGAATTACAATACTAGTACACATAATAATAGTAATAATATTAAAAAGAATATCAATCAGATGTTTTAATGTTAACAATTTTATAAACAAAAACAAAAACAACAACAACAAAAAGTACCTACTAAAATTATTCTTTCTAAAAAAAGTTTGATTCAGAACAGTAGTTTAATAACATAAGTATTGAAAGAACCTAAATTTTGGTTGTTAAAAGTTTTTGACTTTAATGTTTTATTATAAAATAAACGCTTTACGAAATGAATACCAAATCGAAAATTGTGGTGTAGTGAATTGCAACCTTAGCATGAAAGTTATGGCATATTGTGTGGTAAATTATAGTTTAAACTGCTTATAAGGGAAGAGAAAGTAAGAGTTCAAACACTGAAAACACTTGACTAACTCATATGTCTAAGATAGTCAAAATTGATTTCATAAGGTTAACTACCCTTTGTTAAAAGTGTACACTTTTATTTTGATTCACTATACCAATGTGATACGATTTTGATTGAATCACAAATAAGTTGATTAAATCAACAAAAAGTGTGCACTGTTAACAAAGGTTAGTCAATTTGACGAAGTAAATTTTTACTATCTTGGAAATAAAAGTTAGTCAAGTGTTTTCAGTCTATAATTCAAGTCTAACGTCCATGTCACAGCGCGTTTTTCATCTTTTACTTAATATTTGTAAAAAAAATATTTCTTCATTACAAGTTGTACATAATGTTACTGGTAAGAGTTTTCCTGAAATATGACAAGTTTTACAATAAAATAGATTGTATATGTTTATTAAATCATAAATAACTAAAACAAAATAAACACTTACAGATAGTATTAATACTATTATAAAAACAAAACTAAATGTTATAGCTCTAAACACTTTAAGCATTTTTTTTTGTGAAAAAAATCAACCAAAATATGATTATGGAATTGTTTGCACTCCTTGAATGTGATAAATATTTTTGAGTTAATATTGCCACTTTATATGGCTCGACAATAGCACAAGTGAGGTAACCCACATTCAAACAGCATAGAGTTTACTTCAGTTGTGCTATTATCGATTCATTTATTGGTTTATTTTCCAACTTAATGGAAAAATGTTTTTTAAAAGTTTAGACAAAGCTCTATTTATGACTTGGATGGCTGTGTTTATTATTATTGTTGTCGTCGTTGTCGTTGTCCGGACCAACATTTTGTATTGGCTTTCAAGCAATGGTTTTGTTTTCAACAAAATAACTCTAACCATTTTTTTAGATTTTTATTTCTAAAGTTTATAGTTCGTTAAACAATATAATTGTTATGAATTTTTAAAAGCTTGAAAAATCAACTTTTCATGTATCATTTTACAGGAATGTTTACTTGGAATAACATAACAATCTATTAATTCTCAATAACTTTTTCTGAGAAAACTTTTTACATCAATTTATATTTCTGAAATAATCATTTTTTTATGAGTAGGCTATATCGCATGTTTTTCAATGGTTCAAATTAAAACTTTATTCAGTTTTTACTTTTATTTAAAAGGAATTTTTACTTAAAATTAAACCAAGAACTATCAATTCTAACAAGTTAATACAAAATAGTTAATTATACAACTGTTTTTTTATTGTAGGCTGGAAAAATATTTTTGGTTGATCAATTGGAAACTATCAAAACTATTTGATTACTTTTACTAAAGATGAAAATTTTTCAAAAGTCTAGTCAATTTCAAACGGAAGTTTCTCAAAGTTGAAATCTGATAACCTAAAAAATAATTATAATACAATCACAAGTACGATCGTATAATTAAATCTTAAATTGAAGTATTAAATTTTATTTATTTGTATCAAGTTTAAATGTTCTTAATTTATATCCATATAGTTTTATCTGTAAAATAAAATATTATAAATAATCAGTTTACACTATGTTTTTCAGATAGTTTTTCACTGCGATCTGTTTGTTCGTGTATTTGTTTAGAATTAAAGGGACACATTTTTTAAAGTGGTTTTAAAGTTTGCTTTAATCAAAAGTTTTTTAAATTTGGATGTGGATGTTAATAGCATTGCATGGTTACCAACAGTGTTGGTAATTGCAGACCCTCTAAGGTTAACTATATGCAGTTGGAGTTGCCAACCCTCTACGTTTAACTCTATGCAGTTGGATTATAGTGCATTACAATCAGCATTAGGTATCGGCAATTGCAGACACGGTCGATAACCGTGCAATGATCCTACATTTATTTCTTGTTGTAATGATAAACAACGAGAACAAATATGTATAAAAATATATTTCAAATAAATAATTTATATTCCTTCGAAAGCTACCTTACTTGTTTGCATATATCCATAAAAAGCGAAACTATCTGTTTGTTTTAAATTTGCATATCTAAGCAAAACGTGTTTGTTGTTGAGATATCTGTTAAATAAAAGTAAAACTTTTGTGCAACGATTTCACATCTGCTTCTTCCATAGTTAAAGATTTAAAAAATTTGTGTTTTATGTTGTAGTAATTATAAATGCGACTTTGAAGTTAAAAGTAGTTTTTGCTCTCGGGAATTCCTTTGAAATTATCACTTAAATAAAAGTACTTCATAAGATTTGTTTATTCAGAACTTTTGTTTAAAAATGTAAAAAACATTTTTCCATTTGAATTAAGTCATTCTATTCTTCTAGCTAATGTGTTTTATGTCCAAAATTTTAATTTTATACCGGTGTAATAAAATATTTAAATGCTTAATTTATTAGCTAATAAACTTTCAAATATGTTTAAATGTAATTGAATTTGTTGATATATTTTATACATTAGCCAAGTTTGACAATGGTACTTACACTTAAAAAACTTTTATATACAGTATGTTTAAGCATCATTCAGAATATACAATCTTATTCAATTAAAAAAAACATTAACGTTAGAACTAATTATTTTCTTAATAACACAGAACAATTAATCATATAAGCTGTTGTAAAAAATTACAAGTTGATAATTTATTTTTTGAACATCATTTGTATGATACAGCTTAAATGCTACTCCAGGCAACTATTTACTTCATTTGTATGCAAAAAAAGTGTTAGAAATAAACCTAATGCGTGTGTGCTATTAACATAGATTACAAATAAAGTTATAAATAACTTCCTATTATTTTTTGCAGGTACTCCCTGAACTTTGAGCATCCGAACAACTGGAAGCTGCAAATCAAATACGTTCAACGACGGGATAAAGGAGCTTATGAATGTCAAATCTCAACTCATCCTCCTACAGTCAGAATCGTAAACTTGAACATCGTCGGTCAGTATTTCTTTTTGTTATTTGAATTCTTAAATTTTACAATATTTACTGTTGTGCTTGGAAAAACATTACCAGTAGTATTTAACATTGTACTTAAAAGACATTAAAGGCAAGTAAACATAAAACATAAATGTGGTAGAATTGGAAGATAAAAACATTTGAAAAAGATACATAAATCCGAATGTATATATCTGAGATCGTGTTAATAACAAATCGGTCCAAATATTCCGACCTCTTTTATTCCAGACAATATTTTCAGTCCAGTAATTCGAAAACGTGAAATTAATATTTGAGTTTATCGGAAGTTGTCAAGAAACTGTGAAATTTCATTGGTTTCATCCAAGCTGAAAAAATACTTTTTTCGTCATCATTTTGGCTTAAAGTTGTTAAGATTTCTAATTTAATTTTTAATAGTGTTTAGCTCTAAAAACATTTTGTTCTTTACTTATACACCTTCTTTTATTTGTGTTAGTTTTTTATGAATATCATTGTTGAAGCATTATCTTTTGTTAATTAAAAACATATACTTCTGTATAACTATCATTTTCGTTTGGCCAGTACTTATAACAACCGATTATTGCTGTATTATATAATTAATCAGGACATATAAGGCAAAACATAAATCAAAATATTTAAATGATGCAAAAATTTAGGTGAGTACTAGTTAAGCTCTGAAATTATATATGATGATATTTTAAGGATCTTTTTACACATTTTGGTATATGTTTTTTCTTTTAAGAAGTTTATTTAATTGTATTGCTGAAAACATAAACTTCTCCGTTCGTAAGATTATAAATAGTTCATTATGAAAAGAACTAAGCTCAGTAAAATTAGTTTCTTTTTATACCTGTTTATATAAATCTTTTTTCACAAAAAAATAGCACACGGCATATTTAATTATTGTTTAAAAAATGGGATTTGCTGAGTACAATTAGGAGGGTTAAATGTAGGGTTAAAATTAGGAGGGTTAATATTCAAATGTTTTCATAGAAACTCAAGACTTCATAAACCAGGTTATATCTTTAAAAAATAATGACCACGCTGTTACAGTATCAGAAAATGGGAAGTCAAGTTGATCCATGAGATTAATGACTAACAAGAGTTTTAAAGTTGTTGCTAATTCTTATAAAATGCTCCCATATTTATAAAAAAAATAATTGAATTCGTAATCATATTGATGTTTACTATCTAACATGCCTTTGTTCTGATCAAATGTATTGCAAAGATTATTTTTGGTTGTTGTAAATATGAAAATAGAAACTTTATTTTCTTAATGCTGTGTTGACGCTTAGTAAAGGTGCAACACGTTAAAATTTATACATGAATTGAATCATAACAATTATTGAAAAAGTACTTTTCACAACTGCATGTAACAATGACATTTGGACGGAGAAAACCGAAGAATGAAAAGTATTATTTCTATACCTACCTTGGGGAATATTTAAAATTTTCTGTATGAAAAATAAAACAATTAATTTCATTTTATAAATTTAAATAGTTTACGTTCTTAAAGTATTTTAAAATTTTAAAAAATATTAAAACTAAGAAAAAACTCAATTTGTTCCATGTTTTACATATATATTAACTTTTATTCAGCCCGAATTCCATCCTCTTTTTCGCTCTAGCGTGAAATTATCTTACATTAAAAAAACTGTTATTACGCATTCATACAATGCTTATTATAAAGCATGTTTTAATCTATTTTGCAAAGAACTTTCAATTTATTTTTATTAAAGGTTTAATAGCAAATAACTCTTGTTACTATAGGGAACATAAAATAATGTTTAATAATAATAGTGTTTTTAATTAAATCGTGTCTTAAATTCTACAGAAGTTTGTTTGGATAGACCGAACCGCATATAAAATACCAATGAATGTATGTATTTGTGTATGTGTGCGAGTCAACGCATTCACAAAATGTTAATTTACGTTTATTTACAAAGCGAAATGAGGAATAAATCAATAATTAACAATTTCAACGGTAAAATATTTAAAATTGTCACTTTCTATATATGGGATGGAATTCTACTTAGAAGAGTTTGGCTGAGCGCCAGAATCGATGGTATAAACAAGTTCACTTGAATATGCTTTTGTCTTTTCATTAACCCATTGTTAAGAAACATTTTATATAAATTTCTTGGACAAAAAGTCTCGATGTAATTTTATAGTTTGTAAAGAAGTTGGTGTAAGTGATAGTAATTTCTTTATTTTATTTATAGCTGTTTATACCTTACTTAAGGTTTACATTCTTGGAAATGAAATTGTTCTGTTCAGATCATTACGTTTTTAAATGTGATGTGAAATAAAATATGATACAGATTTATAAAATTACGTTTATCTCTCTCATAATTTAAAATGTTTCCTTTTAAGAACATCACCAACAAATAACCTCCCACACTAATTCCTTCAAAATTATAGATTTTTTTTCAACTGTAATTTCTTTAAAAACTTTCAATAATTATCATTAGTTTGAAATGGTTTCAAGTTAAACATATAGTGGTAAATGGTTTCTGGTAGAGTTCTTTATATATTATTTGGAGATTAACTTATCAACAAGTTATAATAAACACGTTTTTATTATTATATGCTATGTTTATTTAACAAAAACACTTTATTCGAGTTCTTAGCTGAAGCAAAGTCTAGGTCTACAACCCTAGATTGTTGTTGTTATCGGATATTTATGTATATAAACCAAACATTTATTTGTATTGTTTTTTTTCAGGTTTGTTTAATTGCAATCACATGAAGATTTCCTCATTAAATCAATCACCTATAATGTTATATTTGTAGAACTATAATATATGAGCTTAACAACTAATGAAAGGTTAATGATAGCAATGCTTCATGATCTTCCCTTCTATGATCCATTACTTTGATCAACTCTTTTATGAGGTATTTATATCAGTAATCATTAATTCAAACTATGTTCCTCAAAAAATATCATATAGTGTACGTAGAGTTGCAACTCAAAAATACAGGCGTGTTTTTAAAAAAAAAACGTGATTTTTTGCAAAAAAAATACAGCCTTTTCAAAACACATTTTTTTATGGTTGTATTTGATTTTTTCTTAATATCTTTAAAATGTTAGGTAAACATTAGATTCTAAATTATTTATATAAGAAAACAATTATTTATTTTTACCCGGGCAACTATTGTTGCAAACATAGATTAAAATATGTATGTTACTGTACATTGATTTTAAATGGCTGGTTTAGTTAATACTGATTAGCTACTAAATTTATTCTCTAATGATTCTGATGCTTTTATTTATATAATCAAACATGGTGTTGTAAACATTTTTGATAAATAAACAATAAATAACGAAAAGTTAAAATGTATATTGAATTGTGTGTTTTACAGTATTTTTACTAATATATTTATAAAACAGGATAAAGAACCGCTAAGGTAAAGTTAAATAGTTTAATACTAGCCAAACTAAACTACGTGTTTATATGATGGAAAAAATAATAATTCATTTGATAAATTCTTCACAATTAAATTGATATAGTGTTACAATGCATAACAACATATTTAATTAATATATGAATACTTTTTTGATAATTAATAAATTATAAAAGCAATTAAAAAGAATTGTAAGCTATTAATTAATTTATTTCAATAAAATATGATTCTTAATTAGATTAATAAAATGAAATATTAAATGTTATTGAATTAAAGGTCAACAAACATTGATTTTACAAAATAAAATCTCTATGATAATATTGTTCTGAATTATATATACAGCCATTCATGTTCAATAAAAAGCCTGTAAAATACAAACTTAAAAAATTATTTTTTG
>JARUHE010312418.1:0-11938 GCA_031471125.1 Archaeomysis grebnitzkii | reverse complement strand
AAAGCTTAGAAGTATATATATATTAAAAGTTTAGAAGTATATACATATATTTATAAAATACACTAATACTTTATATTAAGTATAGATGAAACAATGATATGCTTGATTAGTCTATGCAACTTTTATGAAAACTGGAACATTCTGAACTATTCAAAATAAAACTAAAACAAATGTTCATCATTAGACAATACTGACACGGACAAGCTCTCGAAAGTTTTTTTCAAACTTTCAATCATGTTTTTGACAAAATATGAATATACATCCCATTATTAGAGTTGCGTAGTGATTCTTTGAAATATAGGCAAAGCAAAATAGCACGAAGGCTCCGTGATGGTTTAGAATTGTTCTAATCATTTTTAGCGTTATTTTGTCCAATAAATATCTTAGTTAGATTAATGTATATTAACAGGTTAAGGACTTATATGGAAATACCAACTTCACATAAAACTTTAAAACATAAACAATGTTATGGTTGCTTGTTTGCATCAGGTAAGCTCATCATAGAATGAAGATAATCAAAACATTTTCTTAATCACAAAATAATGTTAAAGTAACTCATTATTAATTATTATACATTTGCACAACATAGCAAACAACATTACTAGATATTAGAATGAATGATACAAACAAATTTATATACAACATCATCAAACAAAAACGAACATCAAAAACTGAAAAACAAATAGATTTCGTATTGTTTCCATTAAGTGTTTTGGGATAATGTAAACAGCTAAGTAATGAAATGATAATGATTGTTATCCAAGTTAAAGCCAACTTAAGTGGCTGAAGTTATATCGGCCAATTAATTGAAATATGTATGCCGTCGAATTACGTTCTTCACACAATGGTCGTTGTACGACATCTCTTTCCGTTTTGAAACTATCGTTTGCTTGCTCACATTATTACACAGACAGATGTTGGAGAAGGAAAACGAAGAAAATACAGAAAATTATAATACTTTTGTGTTTGTTTATAATAAGATTATTTATATATTGATACTTCATACGGCTGTAAAAAACGAGTAATAGTAACATTATAAAAAGAGAATACGAAAAAGAAAATGAAAAGTATATACAAATAAAGATTAAGATGTCTATTTACATAAATATACTTATAAGAATAATACGCCCAAAATTAATATTGTATTGACTTTTAACTTGGAAGTAATAACTTAAATTTAAAGTATAGAAATCCCAAACTTATCTTTAGAAAATAAATAGTTATTTGAGAAAACAAAAAATCATTTTGAAGAGCACAAAACTAATTTTACAGAACATAAAAATACATTTCTAGCTCGCCATATACTAACCAAGGACGAAGAGATTATTAATCTATAAAAGTGTTTTAGATGTAATAAAAATAGATTTTTATTGGTGTGCACAACACTGTATTACTTAGATCTATATTATAACTAAGTGACTAAAGTTAAAAGAGAATGTAAGTTTCAACAAACAAACCCATTTGAGATGCAAAGAACAGTTGAATTTATGGCTTTAGAATCATTAGAGAAATTGTTGCAAGTGAAGATGACTTCTCAAGAATATGTTGATGTCAAAAGACAGAATTATGGATCTTGTATCACTTCATGAAGTTGTCTCCATTAATATTGTAATAGGATTCGTGGAACCAAAGGAAATCATTCCATATAACAATTATGGACGTAATAAAAATTAATTGTTACCGAACAATTCAATTCTTGTCAATTACATCATCTGTACTCTCTTAGTTATCAAACTTTGTTCTTAAAAATTCTTTCTTTAAGTTTAGATATTCGTGACTGGAGGTTAAAATTATATTTATAAATTTGTTAATGCATATTTTTCTCTTGTTTGTTTTATTGGAGTTTGTTTCAGCGTAGGTTAAATTTCTTATACTTCACAATCATACACGTTATGTTATTTTTGTTATACTTGATTGTGGGAGCATTAAAGCTTCAAACAATTAAATTAACTTGTTATAAAGGTTTATAAAGACATAGAAAATGGCTACAACCAACCTGGCCGCTTAACTTAATCTTAATTAATCATTCAAACTTAAACAAACAAAGGATAGTTTTGGTGGCTTATTAGAAAAAAAGATCGTTTCGTATTTAGTTCTTTTATTGATACTAAACTTAAAAAGTCCGTTGTTAAACAGTAGCAAATTATCCCTTTCTGCTCTTAAGCTTACCGTGTGCTCAGGTTATTACATAACTAGATCAGATAAGAGATTAGGTTTTTGTTTTCGAGTGGTTGCTAATCTGTTGAAATAATTCAACTCACTATAAGCTATAGGCTTACATCAAAATGGTTTTATTTTTGAATAAAATTTACAATGATCTTAGCAAACTAAAATAATAAAATAAAAAACTTTTGTAAAAAAACTGAAATAAAATTGAAAGACTCACATGTTGAATGTTTTGCTCAAAATATGATTAAAACTGTTGAGCAATTGTTTTACAGTATATCCATGATGAATTTGTAATATATCGGCCTCGAGAAAAATATTTCATTTTTGTCATAAATTTTATGAATATAGATAAATGATAAAATTGTGAAAATAGATGAGCTTGCTATTGAATTTCATTTATATATTAAATATTTACTATTTGTTTTAAAAGAGTATTAAAATTTTCCATCACCAGTTAATGTTATAGACATATTTTTCTATACTGTAGTTGTTCATATTAATGAAACATCCGTTAAATAATCTAACTTTTCTATAAATATAAAAGTGGAACGTTTGTGAAATTTAAGCCTTAAAGGGCATGTAACATTCAGCATCTGCAAGTCTTACAAATTCAACAATAATTAATTTCACAAACATATATGAATAAACCTTCCATTTATAAGGCATGAGAGAAATTTAAAATATAAATTTTATTGTCATAGATTGAGTCTTACAGATACTGCACGAGAGTTAACTTTTATAGAAAATTTAAAAAAAATCCAAACTATAAAAGATTGTGAATATGTTACCTAATTTTTAATGGGTTAGACTTAGCCAAAAAAATCAATGTAAATCTCTGGCATAGGATTCCATTGATCCAAAATCATAAATATAAACCTCTGTTATATGTCTCCACTAATCTTAACTAAATTTTGTTTAAACAGTCCTAAGCCAAATAAATAAATATAAATCTCTATCATATGTTGAAAAGTTATTGACCAAAAAATAAATATAAATCTGTCATATGATTCCATTATTCCTAACTAATTTTTATTTGAACAGCCCTAAGCCAAAAAAATATAAATCTCTGTCATATGTTGAACAGTCAATGGCCAAAAAATAAATATAAATCTGTCATATGTTTCCATTAATCCTGAAAAAAATTTATTTTAACAGTCCTAAGCATAACAAATATAAATTGTTGTTATGTGTTTCTATTGATCATAACTAATTTTCATTTGAACAGTCCTAAGCCTAAAAAATATAAATTGATGTCATGTGTTTCTATTGATCATAACTAATTTTTATTTTAACAGTCCTAAGCCTAAAAAATATAAATTGCTGACATGTGTTTCTATTGATCTGAACTGATTTTCATTTGAACAGCCCTGACCCAGGAAAAAATATAAAGCTCTGTAATATGTTTCTATTGATTTTAATGCAAACATTCATTAAACATTTCAAGATGTAAATGTTTTCAAACTAAAACTACAATTTTACTAGAAAAAATATATGGCAACAAATTTTAGAAAGATATAGCCTATATATTTCTTGGAATAGTTAACATTTTCATCACCTTACTGCATTTGAATAACAGTGTTTTACTTATTATAATTGTTGACATTTATAATAAATACTTCAAATTATTCTTGGCCTATTTAATAACAAATATATTTAACTTTTAATAATGATAACAAATAAAAAAACAATCATTCAATTTATATTAATAATAACAATAATGATAATAATTCAATGTACAATAAAGATAAACATGATAAATCTAATACAAAAACTCAGGACAGTGTATTTATTTATTTCAGTGCAGTCTCGTATGGGAACAAAAAACGTTTTTGTTTCAGCCAAAATTGACTTAAAAGGAAACTTGATAGAAAATAATTGAGATCGTTTTTGATGGAGATTTGATTTATTTTGTGACCAATTATAAATAAAAGCAAGGTCTTTGAGGCAGATTTATTTTTACGTCGATCAAATAATTGGTTTAATTCTATTATCACTTTGTGGTTTTTTAATTCAATTTTACATTTATGTTTTCAAATAATTAACAGGAAGTTCAATGAGAAAAATATTTTTACATTTTTTGTCCCCTAGCTAATTCAGAATAAAAATGTGGTTGATTTAAAAGCAATGTTGTAATGTTTGAAATATGAACAAAATATTATATTGAAATAAACATTTTGCGCACAAAATAATTGTCCAGCATTGGTTCTATAAAACCAGTTTAAATAATGAAATATTTGCCTGTGATATAATTAAATTTTCTCAGCACTAATAGCAACAATCAAATAGTTTAGTCCAATGTAATAACGTATTTTGGCAAAATCATACTCTAGACATGTTTAGATAAGTACTAAACATGAAAATAAAACTACGAAAGAATCATAAAGGTAATCCTCAAAATCTTACTTGTGTAAGTTGTTTCATTTATTTCGTGAAATAATACCTAACCTAACGTAACCTGACCTAACCTTACCTAAATCACAAGTAAAGGTTGTCGTTAGAGAACTAAAATTTCTACAAATTTTTCAATAATGATAGTATTCTCTTGTTAAATGTTGCAAGAATTGATTACCATGTGTAAAGTATGATTGAGCCCGCATTTTTATTAAATTTTCCGAGTTGCTTTGTAATGTATGCACTTAAATAATATGGAAATACCGTTTTTTCCGATTCCCGTGTCAAAAGGAAACTTAAAAATTGTCCTTTGAAGCAGTGGACATTAACGTCAGTTTTTATAACAAAATTTCAGTAAAAAAACAACTTTGAAATGCAAGTATTGGTTTTTAATAGAATGTCAAAATATGGTTTGTGTTGAATGCCAGTAGTGCCAAATGTATTTTAGCCCTTCCATACGATGACTTAACATTTTTGGTCAGGCCATGGCTTTTCGTGTTACTATGCGATGGCCTAACATCCTAAACCATAAACCCATTTGACTTAAAACTGTTTTCAGCTACGTAGCGCAATGTTTTCAATATACTTCTTTAAATTTCATTATAATATAATATTATATAATGACATAATAATATTGTATTATAATGCACAATGATTAAAATAATTATAATAACATTATATGGCACGCTATAATTAGTTGCCCACTGATATACTTAAGCTTTTTTTGGCAGAAACCCAGGAAAAAAATTGCCGGATGAATACCAAGTCAGTCAATAAGCCAGACAAACTGGTAGACTATGTGGGAGTTGAACCTTCACTAAAAAACCTTAGCTCTGGAACAGACACAAGTTTCACTCTGGAAGAGCCAAGGTCTATGCATCCAAAGATGGGGCCAAAGCAAAACAAGTGCTGATAGGAAATGACTAGAAATTACTTTTTAAATTAAATTAAAATCAAGATGAAGTAACAGGCCAAACTAGGTGATCACTAGTTGGAGCACGAACTGTTAAATCCATACTAAAATCAGACTGCCCACTTGACAAGAATGATAGATAAATATATCAATGTTATTAAAATTAAAATAATCATTTTTATTTCTATCAATGAAAATAAGAACATTATCTTTATTCTCTTCAAGAAATTAATCTTATTAAAAGTAAAATATTCACTTCATATTCAAGCATGATCAAAATCATATGTTTAATATTTTGTACGTTCAGAAAAATCATGAACAAAGTTATGTATATAAGGAGATGGCGCACTTTACTATTTCCCCAATGCGTTAGAATCTCCTTCAATGAACCAAAAATAAATAATATATGTAAGGCAAACGAAGGAGATGACGCACGTTATTATTCACCCAATGCGTCAGAATCTCCTTCAAAAAATTGTAGATTCAGAAAAATCGTGAACAAAAAAATATAAGAAAAAATAATATATGTAAGGCAAACGAAGGAGGTGACGCACGTTACTCTTCACCCAATGCGTGAGAATCTCCCTCAAATATTTGTAGGTTCAGAAAAATCGTGAAAAAATATCAATGTTATTAAAATAAACAATTGTCTTTTATTTTTCTTAACAACAATAAAATACTTTCCTTATTCTCCTTAAAATATTAATGTTGTTAAAATAAAAATATTCACTTTGTTATTCAATCTTACACTTGTCAGCAATAATAATTGTGTATGTACAGAAAACTTGTGAACAAGTTGAATATGTAAGGCAACAGAATTGAGATGACGCAGGCTACTATTTTCCCAATGCATCAAAAATACCTTTTCAAATGATTTGTAAGTTCAGAAAAATCTTGAACAAAATCATATACTTAATATCTTGTAGATTCGGGTAAAATGTGAGCAAAATTATTGCTTATATGCAAGGCAAAGGAGGAAAATGACGCACATTACAATCACCTAATGCGTCAGACTGCCTTTTAGATAAGTTGCAGGTTCCAAAAAAATCATGAACAAAGCTATGTACATAAGGTAAAGGAAGGAGATGGTGCATGTTACTATTTACCCAACGCGTCATTAATATCCTTCAAATATTTGTAGGTTCAGAAAAATTGTGAACCAACAACCAATATATGTATGTAAGGCAAAGGGGGAGATGACGCACGTTACTATTCATCCAATTCGTCAAGATTCCCCTCAAACAATTACAGGTTCAGAAAAATCGTGAACAAAATAACACCCAGTTGCATACATTGAAGGTGGTCTTCCAAAAAAGTGTATAAGTTCAGAAAAATTGGCAACAGCAAAACGAACAGCAGTTGATCTAATTTCAGCATATAGTGTAGTACCAGCGTCTTGTTTTCAAGATTGTCCCACATATCAGCTGTGAACAAGATAAATATTAGTGGACCCAAGACACTGCCCTGTGGGACTCCAGAAGCTACAGACTGGAAACTACTGAACGACCCATCAACCGAAACAAGTTGTTTCCGCACAGATAAAAATTCCTTAAGTATTTTAAAAACAGGTCCTCTCAGACCCATAAGTTTCAATTTGTACAGCAAGCCCTTGTGGTTGAAAATCAATAGAGATGACCTTTGATTCAGCACAATTATCTAAAGAGAGTTGCAGGTCATAAGTTAATACAAGTAGACCATCAGAGGTAATAGATATTGGTTTATAGTTCAAGGGAAGTTGCGTTGGTGAGCAAACTTTAGGACTAGGAGTAACATTAGCTGATCTCCAGGATGCTGCAAACCTACAGGAAGCCAGAAGACCTCTAATTATCCTAGCTAGCTTGGGAGCAAACTGCTTAGATATTTTTTTCAAAAACAGTGGGAATATACCATTATGATCAGAACCTCCCAATGAATGAAGACCATTCAAGTAATACTTTAACTCTGAAGACTTGAAAGCAAAATATGTAAATTCTGGACATGGAAACACGTGGGAGGAAGAAAAGTTCTTGACCACTTTGTTTTTTTTTTTTAAATTGAAGAAAATACCTCAGACATAACAGAAGGGTTATAGATGACTGTTCTGTCACCCATACGGATAGGGGGGAAATGAAGGGTCCACCCCAAAGAGGAAGGCTTAAAGAGAGGACCACCATTTGTGTGGTTGAGATGCTCCAGATAGGGTTTCACGAATGTGGTTATTATACTGAGAGCGTGCAGTGTCATAGACAGATAAGGCATAACGCCTGAGCCTAACATAGTCTTCCCAGAGCAACAAGGATCTATTACGAGTCCAGAGTTGGTAGGCATTTACGCAGGCGTCATTAAGCCATGCCTTACCCTTGAGACTACCCTTGATCGTTTTCATGGGTACTCTGCGGTTAAGAATGCGAGTAAATGCAGTATTCAACTCATCAATCGCATTAGGTGAATTATAGATATTACTCCACCCAGTATCATCAAAATCACTAATGACTGCAGGCCAGTCAACCTGCAACTTCAAGTAGACCTTACGAGCAATATATATATTTGGAATCTTAAAATTAAGTTGCAAGGTAAAAGATAAAACTGAGTAGTCAGGTTTACCCAATGGAGGTTTAATGACAGCATCGACCACTCCTGGTAAATCATTTCGAAGTAAGTCGAGGCAATTTCCAAGGCGATGAGTTGGTTCGTTGATGAGTTGAACACAGCCAGATAAATTCGAGAAGTCCAACGCAGCAATACCATGGCAATCAGTTGAACTAACAGATTTAAGCCAAACCTGATGATGAGCGTTGAGGTCACCAACAAAAAAAACGGCCTTACGGTCAAGCTCCTGAATATCACTCATTGATGACAGAAGACAATCATATGTCCCATCATTTAATTCAGGGTTGCGATAAAGACTTAATATATAGAAATTATTATATCTGGAACAAACCTTAACCAGTTGAGCCTCATATCAAGTGCAAACATTATCTTTCTTGTATTCGTGGCTTTATTGTTTTATTTGTGCATTATTGTTATCCACACACAGTATTTATATTATCATGAAATAAGTTGATAATGTTAGGGATGATGCAAGTAGTAATTATGTACTCGTGTAGATATGATTGATTTGAGTGATACAAATGCAGTAGAAACGATGAATAAATCATATTAGTTAAATGTCAAAGACTTTAATTATGTATAAAACGTGTAAAATGTAGAAAAAATGTGAAAAATTATTTTAAATATGACGAGAAACACAATTAAAAGTGACCCGTATTATGTAGGATAGCGGCATTGACTGTGACCTCCTACGGAAGGGGTTACACTTTTTTTCGTGTATTTTAATCCAATATTTCAACTTCGGCTTTATTATTGTCTTTTCATTCATTTTTAATAACTATTATTGAAAGCCAAACAAAGTTCATTAAATATTGTTATACAAAATGAAAAACTGTAATGTAGAAGTTTAAAAAACTTTCAAGTAAAACGTAAGGTTAAATTAAGCTTGATGATAAAATTAAATACAAATTCATTATTGTTTTTTAATAGAATATAATAAAGAATATTTTTTGTGATAACTATATTTTTATTTTTAAAACGTTTATACTTAAAATTCTAGTAAAATATCGTTGATTATTACAATGTCTTTTGTTCACGAGTGAGTACACATGAATGGTTACGCTGAAATTTATATTTTCAAGAAACACATTATTAAGCTGGTTGAAAAATTGAATCCAGATATTATATCAATTCTTTTATGGTTGGAATAGTCGAGTTTATGGAAACCGTATTAGAGGAAAGACAAATGTGAGCTAGTGTTTAAGTATGCAGTTTAAAAGTAGGTTAAGTCGGCCATTCTTGTCACTTAAAATAAATCGTTCTTACAACATTATTCTTCTGTTTTCCAAGCGTAAATGTGAATGTTTACCTTCTTTATTTGTTATTAAAAACACACTGTAATTAAGTACGACGTACATCACAATAATCATTGAGTTAATAACATACGATTATGGACCAAACCCGCCATTGAAATTACATTGCCTCTGCATACGACAAACCTTTCAAAAGCTAAAAGGGGCGATACGAGCGTCACATCTTGTTTAGAGCAGCTGATGAGATTTATCCCTAATTTGTTGTTACATTTTCTTTAATTTATTTTGCTGAAAACATACCAATTAAATTTAGTTTTAGTAATTGTGTTATTATTAGCTTTGTGTAACAGTTCATTTACATAAAAAAAAACTTCTCCAGTCTTAGTTCATGCTTGTTTTTTCTATGTATGGTAGAATTAATTGTGGTAGTGTAGGCTAATATATACCGGTAGTTTGTATTTCAACACCTTATTCTTATTGAGTAGTCAATACTTGGAGGTGTCTTTCAATATGTTATAGACATAAACAAAAATTGTTCTGATCAAGTTTTGTATGTACCTGTCTAAATCATAAGGTATTTTTGAATGTTTTTTCGGGCGGTAGTGGTCGGTTACTCTATGCATTTTCAAGTTTTGTTGTAAAGCTGAAATACCACAAACTGTTTTTTCAATAATGAATATATTAGCAAAAATACAAGTCATTAGCAGATAAGTTTTCTGTAAAAAACATGAGGGAGCAGATTATATTTATTTTTAAGTGTGGCGTAATATACGTGCAACACCCGACATGTAAACAATTTAATTAGAACGTAATCAATAATATACTTTTTATTATTTCAAAACAAGAATTAACTTTTAATAACCTTGAATACAAAAATATTTACTTACCTGTGTAAGTTATTCAAATGAAACAACATAACGCAGCTAATAATTGTTTACTACCGTACCTTTCGTAATTAAATTGTATTAGTATTAATGTAATAATGAAAATAATTAAAACAAACTAAAAAGAAAAGAATAATGATTGCATTGCAATAAAACAAAATACAATGATAGATATAACATAATAATTGTATTATAAGAACACACAATACAATGATAATTATAGGACAACAAGACAATAATAATAAACTAAATGTTTAGTGTTTAATTTAAAAATAATTTTTTGACAACTTTCTAGTTTTAAAGTGTAATGCAATTCATTTAGCTTATGAGTTAGATATATCAAATACTTATCCATAATTGCAAATAATTATAGATAAGTTATATGAAATTTAAAGTACAATCATTGTAATTTAAAAATACAAGTATATGACTGAATAAAACAAAATAAACAATTGATAAATACTAAACAAAATAACAAAACACAAACTCAATTTTTTTGGCAAAATGTTTTCGATATTTTTTGCAAAGGAAAATTAAAATTAGATTTTGTTGGAATTTTTTCAGCCAATATAAGTTTCTTGAAATGTTGTTGAAAATTTATCTTGTTTCAACAATTCTTAAGTTTGAAATACTGTGTTGGACAAATATATCATTTTCTTAGCATATCATGACTAAAATTATTTTTTATTATTGTTATTGTTATTATTGTCATTATTTTTATTATTGTTATTATTATTATTATTATTAGTTATTAGTATATTATAAACATTACTTGTTTTATTATAATTGGCAATTATTTTTATTATTATTCCTGCTACGGGTGCGAGTATACAGCTGAGGGCAAATACAAAGTATAGAAGAAGCGCATTGCTATTTAAGACATTAATGTAGATACTTTCATTTCGATAACTAATGTATTTTAACAATACGAAACAATTTGTATAATAATAAAATTAATAATAATAATAACCATAACAATAATAATAATAATAATTGTCCTTATGCATCTTGTAATAAATGGGGGCTGTTTCGTAGTTTTTGGGCTTGTGGTTCTTTTTGCAACAACTTAGGGCTTCTGCATCGCTTGAAGGGCGTTTGCGTCTGAGTTATGCATCTCTTCTGTGTTTTTGCTTCTTTGTAAAACAACATTTTCTAGCAACTATTATTACTAGAAACTACTTCGTATGTAATAAATTTAAGCACCATTTGTTTGATCTGCCAAGTAGAACAAACTGTTAGTCAACTCTGTAAACTGAGCGAAATGTAAGCATTTATTTATGCCTCCATAAAATATATATCAACCATGAAATGCTTTTTTTAAGATCGTCTACAGTATATAAGCAATGACAAGATGGTGGCGCTAGGCCTCACTTTGATGGGATACCAATTTTGTAATTTATATAAAGATTTAAGACCTAATCTTAATATAGATAACATTCATATAGAGGGTTTAAGAGTTTGCGACTCCAGCCCGATCATACTGAGTGCATTATGGGTAAAACTAATTTACATTCTTTACCGCTTATCCATAAGCATAGTGTACATGCAAAAATTATACAGTATAGATATATATTTATATGTATATACAGTATATATATATATATATATATAGTTGATATAGGTTGATTTTTGGGAAACCTCAAACGTAACAGGAACAATAATACCACGCTATATACAAATATCATTTTTATTTTCTTTTGTAAGCTTTCAAGGAAGAACTTTCCTCATCATCAGACTGA
>JARUHE010312407.1:0-11939 GCA_031471125.1 Archaeomysis grebnitzkii | reverse complement strand
TATGTCTCCGTACATATACGTATGTGCAACGATCTGCCCATACAGAATGCATGTGCTAAACATATACGTAAGTGCAAACATCCGCGCATACACAATGTACCTGCGTACATATATATGTGTGCAAAGATTTGTGCATACATAATGTGTCTGCGTATATATATATACATATATATATATATATATATATATATATATACAACTATCTGCGGATATATAATATATCTGCGCATACAGAATGTATGTTCAAAGATCTGCGAATACAGAATGTATCTGCGTACATATACGTATGTGCAAATATATGGGCATACATAATGTACCTGCTAAACATATACGTATGTGCAAAATAATGCGCATACACAATGTATCTGCGTACTTGTATGTTTGTGCAAAGATCTGCGGATACGGAATGTGTCTGCGTACATATATGTATGTGCAAAGATTTGGGCATACAAAATATACATGCGTACATATATGTATGTACAAAGATATGTGCATAGAGAATGTATATGTGTACATGTATGTATGTGAAAACATCCGCGCATACATAATGTATCTGCGTACATATATATATATATATGTGCAAATATCTGCGCATACAGAAAGTATCTGCGTACTTATATGTATGTGCAAAGATCTGTGGATACAGAATGTGTCTGCGTACATATAGGTATGTGCAAAGATCTGGGCATACAGAATATATCTGCGTGCATGTATGTATTTACAAAGATATGCACATACAGAAAGTATATGTGTACATATACTGTATGTATGTGCAAACATACGCGCATACGGAATGTATCTGCGTACATATATATATGTGCAAACATCTGCGTATACAGAATGTATCTGCGTACTTATATGTATGTGCAAAGATCTGCGGATACAGAATGTGTCTGCGTACATATAGGTATGTGCAAAGATCTGGGCATACAGAATATATCTGCGTACATGTATTTATGTACAAAGATATGCGCATACAGAAAGTATCTGTGTACATATACGTATGTGCAAGGATGTGCAAGGGCATCAACATTACATTCAAACAAAGGATAATTTAAAAAACAAAAGAACATCAACAAAATTGCATGGTAAAGATTGGTGGGTAAAGACAACAAAACATGTTATTGTAGAAAGAAAAGATGTCTTCAATTTGGTCAGCATTTCCTTTAAATATTTGTAATACAAAATAAATAAATAATAAAATGTCCAAAAATGGATGTAGTTTTTTTTAAGATTTACTCTTTTATTAAAAATATAAAAATATTATGTTTACAAAACAAATACGTATAAAAGTATTTTAATAAAACAAAGGCTACGTTATTTTAATAAAAAAATAGTTATTAATTTTAGATATTTCTGAAAAATATATTAAACTGAACAGAAAAACTATGACCTTTCAAAACTAGATAGCGGAAAACACAGTAAATTATATAAAAACAAAATCAAAAAAGAATAAAAATAATAACCTAAATAAAAGTAAAAACATAAATAAACCAACAAATTGGGAAAAAGAAAACAAAATTAAGAAACAAAAATGTCTTTCAAATGGATTGAGAAAATTTTGAGACGAAATTAAGTTTAAAAAAATATCCCGTCCAACATTAAACCACTGTGCGAAGCTCGACTGTCAATGACGAAGGATCACAGGACTTTTGCTCAATAAAATCACTACAAATTTTATTGAAGCAGGGAGTTTTGTTTGAAAATGTTCATAGGCAGTGTGTGATTTACAGGAAATATCTATTATATTATTCCTGTCAAAGTACAGGTCTGATTAAATTTTTGTTTTGTATATATTATTGTTCAAAATGATCAACAGTGAAACTGTTGACTCGGATCGGCCACCAGATGGCGAAAGTGTTGATATGGCTGTGAGCGTCCCAGTTGATCAACAAAACTAATCAGTGGCTTCAACATCAGGTGGTATTATTCATAATACTCCTTCAAATTTTGGTGATTGACTTATGTGGGTAAAAAGCTAGATCAACTAATCGTGCTATACCTAGAAGCATTGCGTCAAAAAAGAAAAATGATGTTACAATTACTGTAAGAACAGTTTATCAAAGTGAGTTGAGTCATACCTTTCTGACTAATGATAAAAAAAAGGATTGAGATTTTGGGGAAAAACGATACTTTCAGGGAATGCATGTCAAAAAAGTTCATCGAACGGATTAATGTAAACAGGGAAATAATTCATATCAATATTGTATTTGACAGTGCTTTATTTGATAATGAAAAACTGTTGGGTGACATTTTAGACATACAACATATTTGTGAACTTGAAGTAGTTTGCTCTATCAGGAAAGAGGTTAAAAGTGCAATTTTGTTCAATTATTCAGTTGAAAATGATGTGCAAGATATTGGTGATGCCTTGACTGATTTTAGTGTTGAATGCACCTAAGTTTTGAGGCGTACTAAATATGTAACTGAAAGAAAAGTACCTACTGATCAAGTTTTTGTTAATTATACAAGTGGGGAGATTCAAAAGTATCTGTATGTCCATTACACACGATACTATTTGAAAGTGACGACCCCACAACCGATCAGATGTTATAAGTGTCAAAAATGTGGACATATTGCTTATTTTTGTAAATCCTAAAATTAAATTTGTGGGAAATGTGGTGACCACCATGATACGCTGGAGTGTCCCATTAAATTTAGTAATATTTTTAGTACGACTGGTGATGTTGTTGATGTGCAAGAGAGAGAGAAATTAAAATGTAGCAATCACCCTGCTTTTTCAAAGGGTTTCCCGAACTTTCACATCATCGTGATTGCTTTTCTTATGCAGCTGCTGCCCAAAAGGTAAAAAAAGATTTGCTTATCCCAAAGTCCATTGGTGATGGAGTTGCAGCCCAGGTTGTGCCTCTTATTACCAATGGTCAGAGACCAAAAGAATCTGTTGCTGTTTTGTCTGAGGGTGCAGCCAGAGAACTTAATACTGGGGCTCTTTTGCCACATGACAACAAGGAAGGAAGGCCCGCAGTGATGCCTCGCGTTGAGCCATGGAAAGTAGATGCTCAGTCAACCCCGATTCAGTTTAAAGAGCACTTTATCGCTGGTTTGAAGTCGATGTCACCTGAGGAGCTGGTCAGTCATTTTTTGTTCCAGTGTTGAAGTATCAGAACGGTGAATTTTTCTCATCCATGTTATGTGAAGTGTTCTCCTCGGTGATTCAGTCCAGTGGTGGGTTGAGTACTTCCCCAAAAGGTGTCATCATGAAGGCAATCAAAAAGTTCACTGTAGTCCCTTTGGACACGGAAAAGAAGATAAAGACTCACCGTTCAAATGCTAGCATTAGTGCTACTCCTGGTAGTTCTCAACCAATTGTGTCTGAGGGTACTAAAAAGGAAGTGAAGCAAGTAACGAAGAGATCAAAAAAGTAGTGCACCATGGCCTTTCTTTTACTCCTTTTATGGAATGCCAGAAGTGCTCACTAACTTGGAAGAATTGCTGAGGACTATTGATGAAGTAAAACCTCATGTTATGGGTGTGACTGAAACCTGGCTTAAGGGGGGAAATTATTTTAAGGTAAATGTTGTTCGATGGGACAGAGGCGTTGGTAGAGTGGATGGTGGTGTTGCCTTTCTTATTAGTAAACGGTTTAAGTACTCGGTCATGCCACTGACCAGGTAAACGATAGCATTTGGAGTGTGGAGCCAACAGTGTGTTAACACCGAATAGTTCACCGAGTGTAATGCTATGCTACAGTTCACCCAATACCCTCAATGAAGAAGAATTGATTTTTATGCTGACCAGTTCTATTGTAATGTCATACTGTGTGTCGATTTAAACGCCAAACATAGGTCTTGGGATAACACGGGAAGTAACACAGTTGGTGGTGTACTTCAGAACTTCATAGCATCTTCAAATAATTTATCTCTTTTGACCCCACCCTTTATGGGGACTAGGTATAATGTGCAAACAAATATAGATTCTACATTGGATTTATTTATTAGATCTGCTTCATTCTTGAATGAGGTCGAGTGCCTTTCTTTGCCAACCACAGTTAGTAGTGACCACTATCCCTGTACACTCAGAATAAACCATGCGTTCCAAAATGTAACCATCAAAAGTAGAAGTCGTTGGAAAATTGTAGATGGAGCTTGGGTTGAATGGTCAGAGTTGTGCAGGTCAACAGACTTTATGGTTGTTGAAACCTCTGATGAGAATGCTTCAAATTTTACAAATTACCTGAATGTGATTGCAGAACAGTTTTTTTTGCAGGACAAAAGGTTCAGTCTCCTCTACGAAAACTGCCTCTTGGTGGAATGAAACCTGCTCCCTGGCTAGAGCGAAAAAGCGTAAAGCAAAACAGAGGTTAAGACGTCATTTCAGCCAGGAAGAACACTCTCAGTACTTTTCCTATTAGTGTGCCTTCTATTGCAATTTATGATTTGGACAATAAGCAGAAGGCTGATATGTTAGCCGATTACTTTGGCAGCAGCATAAGTGGGGACACTATTCTCCTGGATAATGAAGAGGCGTACAGAGTTTGCATTGAAGAAGCAATTAGTTTCACTCATAATGCATATAACATCCCTTTTAAAATGTCAGAGTTTAATAGGGCTCTTTCCACTCTACCGAAGAGAAAAGCCTCTGTGTTGGATGACATCCCCTATGAATTTCTTTGTAGAATGAATGATAGTTTGAAGTCCTCACTGTTCGCCATTTTTAATGTGTGTTGGGATGGTGGTACTTTTCCATCCTCTCATAAGAAAACATTGGTGTTACTCATTCTGAAGCCAACTTTAAATCCAGTACTTCCCTCGTCTTACAGGCCGATTTATCTGCTTTCAAATTTGGGTAATTTTTTTGAGAAACTGGTGCACCACATGATGGATTTTTACTTGGAAAATGCTAACTTACTTCCAGTCTTTCAAGCTAGTTTTAGAAAGGGGAGGAGTGCTGACGAACAGCTGGTTCGTCTGGAACATGCAGTAAATATGTAATTGAAATTAAAAAGAGTCATTTTAGTCGTCTATTTAGATTTGAGGAGGCTTTTGATCATGTTTCTCACACTGCTATTCTTTATAAATGTACATGGAGCGTAGTGTTTCAAATATTTGTTTCTGGGGCCTGCTCGGAGTAGCGTCCAATTTGCTCAGGAGTGCCACAAGGAGGGATATTGAGTCCGACGTTGTACAACGGGTTCACATCGGATATTTAAGTTGGCCCTGATGTGAATATGTTTGCATTTGCGGATGACTTGCTCTTAATGAGCTAAATAAATCGGCCTTAAAATGGGGAGTCAAGATTAGTGCTTCCAAAACTGTCTTCCAGTATTTGAACAGGAAAGTGGTTGCAGCTCACCCACTGTTGTGGTTAGGGGATAAAACCATTCAGTATAAATGCGCACATAAATTTTTAAGTCTAAATTTTGATAGCCCTCGATTGAATTGGATGGACCATGTTGACTATGTCTCTGAAAGTTGCCTTAACAGGTTAAATTTGATAAAGGCAACCTCTTCCAAGACCCGAGGAGCTGATAAGTTTGTCCTTTTGAATCTATATAAAAATTTAATCAGGATGGAGTGTAGTTGTATGGCATATGGCTACTCCAGTATTTCGACTAGAAAAAAGTAGGAAGTCATTCAAAACTCAGCGTTGAGGATTGCATCTGGTGCTCTAAGGTCTCCTCCAAGTGTTGCCATGACAGCATAAACTAGTATACTGTCAATGGAAAGGAGTGCAGGGCACAAGTACGATATGCCGGAAATGATTGTTCACCTTATCAGGATTGTTCCTCCGGTTACCCCATGGGTTGTTCCCCCTATGCAGATAAACACAGATTTGATAGTGAGGGTCACAAGGACTTTACCTGTGAAGATTTTGTTGACCATCACTGGATTGACAATCAGCAGACGATACGATGATTATGTAAAGATTTTACTGATGTTTCACGTGCTCCCATTGGTAACTCTATCAGAGCAGCAGCTGGTGTTATTGTTCCTGCTTTAGATATTGAAATTGGTTTCGGGATTGATACTACTCATTGTAGTGTGGTTGTTGAATTATTTGCCATTCTTAAGGTATTGGACTGGCTTAAGGACAATGTGGAGAACAGGACAGTTGTGGTTTTTGGTGACTCCAAAGCAGCCTTGCAGTCTTTAACGCACAAAAGACCAACGGCAGCCCACCTTGTCTATGCGATTTTAAGTTTATTGGTCCAACTTAGAAGTAAAGGTATTAAAGTAGTCATTCAGTGGATACCATCACACATTGGCATACCTGGGAATGAATGTGCGGATCGATTTTCAAAGGAGGCTCTAACTTTGGATGTAGTCACTCCTCTGCATCAATGCCTTCATGATCTACATAATATTTTTAGATTTTAGAACATTTGAATGTACAATGGCAGTTGCAGAGGCGCTTATTTTTCATTGGTGGAAATAGGCACTCCCTTGGTAATAGGGTTTATGATGTCCCTTCTGATATGAAAACAGAGACTTCCTTGATCAGATTGAGATTGGGACACACTCTGTTGAGGGACAGTCCCATCGATTGGGTGTCTCGGAGTTGCCAGACTGCATTTGGTGTAATACTCCAGAAAGTATATACCATTTCATTTTAACTTGCCCTCGTTATTTTAGTAAGAGGTTAAAACTTGTGTCTGAGTTGCGGTTTTGAGGCTAAATCCTGCAGATCCTCAAACCATCCACATTGTTTTGGGTGGGGGTAATTTTTGTGTTGACATTAAGGTGAAAATCAAGTTATTGGTGCAGTATCTGAAAAATACAACAAAATTACTCTAATTATTTTTTTAGTTTAGTTTGTGTATAGGTGAGACCTAGGTGCCGATGCACAGAGTCAAGCCTCTAAACATTTTTTTTAAAAATGTGTAAGTTGGGTTACCGACAGCATATATGATTGCCGACACCTTACGGTTAGCTCTATGCAGTTGGATTATAGTGCAAGGCAATTAGCATTAGAGTGTCGTCCGTTACAAACATTGTTGGTATACATGTAGTTACAAACTTCATTCAGAGCTATACCAAATTACAAACTAAGTTAACAATCAAATAACTAAGTTAATAATAAATATTAAGTATAGTTTTATATAGCGCCAACACTATTCAATGACTACTCTTCAGCACTTCAAAATTATTGGTTTGTTTAATCAAGTTAAGTGTATCCTAAGGTTATGCAGCTGGCATATGAGGCTCCCTTCTAGCCGGGGTAAGCCTAGCATATGTGAATTTAAAGGAATACAGCCACAATCAACCTTACAATGAATAGCTATAGTTAATTAACTAAATAGCTCCTCATTGCTAAACTACTTAACTTGAGCTAGACTAAGCTAAGAAAATTAAAGTATTCAGTTAACCCTTTAATGTCACACAATACGTTAGAATTAGTATAAGAAGTGACCTTCATTGTATGGAATTATGTGTCTTGAGGTATATGGGAGTCAAGTATTTTAACTGTCTTACCTTTCAAAGTACGGATATAACATGACTCCATTCATCAAAATTTGATTCAATTTAACTTTAATTTAATTTGAATTTAATTTGAATTTAATTTGAATTTAATTTGAATTTGTTTTGAATTTGATTTGAATTTGATTTTAATTTAATTTAAGTTTGACTTGAGTTTAACTTGAATATGATTTTAATTTGACTTGAATTTGACTTGAATTTGATTTGAATTTGACTTGAATTTGACTTGAATTTGACTTGAATTTGACTTGAATTTGACTTGAACTTACAACTTGTTTCAACTTAATCTTAAATTCTCTAAAATAATCTAAGAAACCATTTTAATAAATGAAGAAAAATACTGCCTTATAAAATTTCATCGAAACTACGCAATAACTGCAGCTATTCAGTATTAAAAGGGCGATGTTTTATTTTATTATTTTGGCTTTGGCCAATTTAACCCAATAAAGAACAAAAACATTATTGGTTTACATGTTTATGAAAATAGTCGTTATAGCTCCTCACTTAAAGTTAGTGCAGATACTAGGCTGTTGATACTAATGTAATATTTTAGGTTAGTATTTGCAATCTTTATTGCAGGTATCGAAATTGTGTGCGTGCATGTGTGCATGCATGTGAGCGTGCACCAATTTGTGCTACACATAGTAAACATAAATAGTTAAATATTTATTTTCTTGAGAGTTTTATTGGTCTTCTAAAAAAATATTGTACTATTGAGGGTGATATTGACCCCATTGGGAATACCAGTCGAAAAAAAGGTGTAGATCTTTATAAAAGAAAACTTTTTATTGGTATAATTGTTATTTAAACTTATTGTTGTTGTTTATTTGTATTACATTTTACCACTGCTTATTGTTATTAGTGCTATTGTCATTAGTTTGTTTTTACTTAATACTATTTACATTTGTTTATATTAATGGTAGTCACTATTTATTGTAAGTATATGTTAAAAACATTTATTGTAAAGAAATGTTCAAAACATTTATTGTAAAGAAATGTTCAAAACATTTATTGTAAACAGGTGTTCAAAATATTTACTGTGAAAAAATGTTCAAATCATTTATTGTTAAAAAAATGTTCATATAACATTTATTGTAAACAGTTGTTCAAAACATTTATTGTGAAAAATATTCAAATCATTTATTGTAAAAAAAAGTTCAAAACATTTATTGTAAATAAATCTTACAGAACAAAATGTTTTTTTTAAATACATCCAATATAAAAATATATATACTAATATTGTATAACATAAGATGCTTATTGTATGTGTATAGAATAAAATGTTTTGTATTTTAAATATAAAATACATTCAATATAACTAAAAAACTACGAACCGAACGGTTCAAATGTCTTGCGATGGTTCATTCAAACTTTAAAAAAGATCTATCTGCACAAATGTCAATCAAAAATGGTGTTACAAAGTGAGAAAACATAACTTTATCAAAAAATCACCTTAGAGACCAATAATATATACTTCATTTCCAATCCATTGATACATAAATAAAAACAAAAAGTGAAATTAATGTATCCAACAAAATTCTAAGCTAATTTGATGAAAAAATGTAGATGAAAGTAATAAAATCAAACAAAAATACCTAGTAATATATTAAAACCAATAACCAAGCCCATATGAAAAGAAAATAATAGTATAGATGATATATACACATTCGAGTCATTATCTAACGACGACAACATCGGAATTGCTACGCCTATGTAGAGCTTTGCTATGTACGCTCGAAAAAAAACGATATAACACTAGTTATGCTTAAACCGCTATGCGGCTTAAATTTCAATCGATTATTTATTTCTATAATATACAATTGTAAAAAAAAATTAAATTGTAAAAATATAACCAGCAATAACAAAAAAAAGATTATTTTTAAATTTTATTACATTGTATTTAAACATGCATATTTATTGTTACGTTATTCTTCCTCATTTTAAACTTAAATAACAAAAAACAGGAATTATCTAAAATGAAATCTATTGCATTATATTGTCAGCATATTGATTGTTCAGTCTGAAAATTTGATGCAAAAATATTAAAAAAACAAACAAAATAAAAACTTGAACCTTTTGTTGAATGTGAAATATTTTACAAGTTATTTCTCCTCATTTTAACTTAAAATAACAAAATAAAAATGAAATTATTTAAAAATAGTTCCATTACATTATATTGTAAGCATATTGATTGTTAAGATTTGAAAATCTGATGCAAAAATACTAAAAAACAAACAAGTTATTAAGAAAATAAAAACTTGAACCTTTTGTTGAATGGGAAATATTTTACAAGTTAATTTTCCTCATTTTAACCTAAAATAAGAAAAAAAAAGGGAAAATTATATAAAAATAATTCCATTGCATTATATTGTAAGCATATGATTGTTCAGATCTGAAAATTTGATGCAAAAATACTAAAAAGCAAACAAGTTATTAAGAAAATAAAAACTTGAACCTTTTGACATAGGTGCCACAGAAGTGACACCTATGTCTTAGCTTCGTTTCACTCGCTCGACAATAAAATGACATTACTGCGTTACGTGCGTGACGTGACAAGGAAGGAAGGATGAGGCGACCAGTGAAGGTTGTGGAGATTTCAGGAACACAATTCCGGTGACTGGACACGTCGAATGGAGCGATGGATCTGGATTTCCGGGAAATGTAATAAGAAAAAGGAAAGGAAGGATTGGATAGCGACGAATATGAGATTGATTGATTATATAAATAAACGGGCCATTGCCCAGCGATGCAGCCGGAGGGTATTCAGCACGCGACGAATATGAGAGAAAGACTATGTAATTAAATGGGCCTATGCCCGGTACCTACAAACCACTAAGATTCAACCTCGGCTAAATAACATAAGGCGGATTAAAAAACAGTTTAAAACAATGCTAATTAAAGCCGATAGAACAATACGAAATTTAAAAAATATGTACGAATGAGAAATCCTGAATAACAACAACATGGCGGATGGATGTGGTTCGTCGTCCACAGCGACCCCTAACAAAGACAAGATGAGGCAGAAGAGATTATCGTTACTTTTATTAGTATTACTGTCGCTGTAATAGATAGTGTTATTATTACTTTTATTGTTAGTAGTAGTATTACTGTTTTATTATTATTAGTAGTATTACTGTCGCTGTAATAGACAGTGTTATTATAGGAAGAGAGGAAGTGGAGTGTAATTATGCCACACTCGTTAATAACAGAACAGGAATTCATTTGGAGACGACATTTCACCTTTAAATTTAATGAAGCCAGGCGTGATGGTTCGCTCCATTACGTAAATATTGCACTCCACACACACACATATATCCACATAGACACATACATCCACACACACACACATACATCCACACACACACATCCACATCCACACATACATCCACATACACACATACACTCATATATCCACATACACACATACATCCACATACACACATACATCCACATACATCCACATACACACATGCCGACATGCAAATTCAGGGGTTTAAAATATTTTGTTGGTCATTGTAAAACAAACATTAATAAACAAGATATGCGGATTTATACTTATTTATGAAGTCGTTTGAATAATTTAAACCTGCAAATTTCAAACAATTTTTCAGTTTAAGAGGACACTTATGTATTGGGTTATACCAGTAGTAGCGTACCATCGGTGGCACAAGTATCTAACATTTTTCAGAAAATAATGAAGTTATTAATTATTATTTTTGTCGTAAATTTCACTGTAAAAATCAATGGTATATTTCTAGAGTATGAAATGTACAACAAAAAATAAGTATTTATAACTTAATTATTCTTATTTTTCATTTGAAAAATGTCAGATACTCGTGCCACCGATGGTACACCGTTATTCAACATACAAACAAGTTAACATGTACATTTTGTGTACGTTTTTATGTACTTATTTACACTTATGCGTACGTGCACATGTGTGTGTGTGTGCATGTGGGAGTGTATGTGTGTTGTGGGAGTGTATGTGTGTTGTGGGAGTGTATGTGTGTTGTGGGAGTGTATGTGTGTTGTGGGAGTGTATGTATGTATGGGTGTATGTATACGTGCGGGTGATGTGTGCGTGGGGGTGTATGCGTGCGTGCGTGCGTGTGAATGTATGTTTGTGTATGTGTGGGGGGACTTCCACCAAGTCATTAAAAGTATATTGAATTCTTCTTCACAAAAATTGAGCCAGACATAGATTAAATAAATTTAATTTATACTCCAGTGAATGCTTAAAATTGCATCATAACTTCAAACAGAAAATAAAGTAGAAAAATTAAGAAGAAAGAAATAAGAGAGAAAAAGAAATAACTGATAGCAAAAAAAATAACAAAAAGAATAAAGAAAGAATAAATAAAAAGAAGAACGAAAGAGAAGAAATAAAGAGAAGAAAACGAAAGAGAAGAAAACGAAAGAGAAGACTAGCCATAGATGACCTGAAATCTCGCGTGGCTATAATTCAATATTTGTTTTATGAAAATAATTACTCCTGATAAT